>OMKY01053738.1:0-12149 GCA_900302395.1 Bregmaceros cantori | reverse complement strand
ATATATGCATAAATTAGGCTACCGGCGCGTTGCCAGAAAACAGGACACTTCCAAAAAAAAGAAAAACAGGGTCTCACCCCACACATTATCAATGGCATCTAATGAGAAGCAACACATTGCAGTAAGGGTGATTTACCAGCGGTTTCTGGCGCCCTCTGTTGACACAAAGTAAGAACAGTGTTTGCTGAGAGATACGTCATACGTGCTACGCGAGGATTGATGATGATGACGCTGAAGTACTTATCCAACCAATTAAATAAATAATACTTTCATTAAAAGTTACTCTATCACTCTATCTTTAAAAATGATTCATTTCAAAACAAAGAAAGGGTTTGGTTCCTTGGGCCAATACCAAACGTAACCAATTAAGAGAAACATAATTCACAATATTTTGAGTTGACAAGATTCCTATTTTGGTTATTTTTCAAAATGGGAGGGGGGATGATGAAAAACGACAACTGACTAATTTCAATCATCTGCAAATAGTCTAATAAATAAATTGTTGCAGTCTTATTTTAAGGTGATATAGCCCGGTTATTAAGACATCTCATCTTGAAATAGTAGAGCCAAAATATTTTTTTACAGAGCCAAAACAAGATCCTACCTTGGGGTTGTAACTGTGTGCCGCGCACAGTTTCTCCAACACCGGATGGTTCTCCCCAAGGCCTGCTCCCGGGCCTCCGACTCCAACACCACCGAGGCCCACTCCGTTCCCGTTCCCAACCATCCCAACCCCACCATCGTAGGCCATGTTGCGGTTGCGCGGGGCCACCCAGCGGGTTGGTATGGGAGGCATTGGTGGCTGGTTCTGGTAGGGGTTGGGCTGTGTCGGCTGGTGATGGTGGTGCTGCTGGTGATGTGGATGGTGGGGCTGTGGCTGGAGCGCCATCTGCTGCAAGGGAGGCTGCTGCTGAACCAGAGACTGGGGCAGCCCTTGCTGGAGTGGGGGCATACCGTGGCCAAGCCCAAGGGACGGCTGTTGGTGCTGCTGCTGGGGTTGGATGGGACCAGAGGGGCCCTTGGCGACGGGCCCTTTCTCCCAGGTGCCAATGTTCATGTTGTGTTTGATGGGGGCTGGCAGGGCGCTCCCCGGGGTGATCATCCCTGGCTTGGGCTTTGCCTTCAACTGGGGCGGCTTGGCCGGCTTGCTGGCGATGGCTGCCCAAGAGGTGGGCTGCTTGCTGGGTGGGGGAGGCATGCCCATGCCCATGGTGCCGTTACCCTGGGCCGTCGGCGCCAGTGTCACTGGTACAGTGTTGGCGCCCATCACAGTACCGACAGCTTTCATCCCGCCGGAGCCCTGGCCTGGGGATGTCAGATTCAGTGCTTATCGTTAAGAATTTGCTTCAATTCCCATGACGAATACTTATTGTTCATTGCATACACCATTTTTAAAATCTCATGTGGCCGTTATGGTGCCATGGTTATAATCGCATTACAGTAGAAATACTTGGCTAATCACATCAGCACAACTATGAAGGAATATAGATGTGAGGTCTGCACAGAACTGCTGGAAAATATTGAAAAAAGTTGTTGTGGGGCTGCCATTACATTTACTACGTTAATATTTTTTTGGTGTACTCTTTTACTTATGGAGTACATTTTTCAAAAGTGACTTTCTACATTTACTTGAGTAAATTTGAGGTGAAAAAAATTATACTTTTTACTGAGGTGTCAGCAATTCACTATTCGTTACATTAACTTGACCTTTAGCGACACCCGTTGAAAACTTGACACATATGTTGGCATCATATCCCGCTCTCTCGATCTTTCTCAGGCGCTCTCGCCCTCCCCCTCACGGGCGCAGTCGCCCTCCCCCTCACGGGCGCTTTAGCCCTCCCCCTCTCGGCCGCTCTCACCAGGATGATATGAAAAGCAGCGGGGGGTTTGCGGGGGTTGTAAATCAACAAGGAGCCTTCCATTAGATTTTGAAAAGAGAAATCAAAGTTTCTCAGTACTTTCGCTACTTAAGTCACTTTTTTGTGGATTACTTTTTTGACTACTTTTTATTTTTACTTGAGTAATATTTTGCGGCAGCAACTTTAGTAACAATACTTTTACTTAAGTAGTTTTTATGGTTACTCTGCCCATATGTGGTTGATTGGTACCAAAATATAATGCAGTGTGAGTGCCTACCTTGTCCTGCCCCACCTCCACCAGCAGCCACCACGTCGTTGCCCATACCCAGCTTGAGGCCCACCATGCCTTGCTCCAGACTGTTCATGCCGGGAGCCTTGCTCATGGTGTCGCTGTGGAAGCCGGTCTGGCCATCTGCCACCAGCGTGCCCCCCAAAGAACTGGGCGGGTAGTTGTAGCTCCCTCCGTAGGCTGCAGCAGAGCTCTGCGTCTGCTGGCCCTGACAAAGAAGTTTTTAGAATAGTAGAATTCGGAATTCTTATTGGTCGGCAAGAGAAGGAGAGGAAGACAAACCAAATGATGGCACAACAACATCTACGAATGGTCAGGGCTTGACGTGAAAGCCCTCAACAGAATGACACAGAACCGGAGCCTCTGGAGGAAGCTGACCTATGTTGGTGCACATTCTGCTAGAAGCTGAGAAAGTGAACTATGATGATGAATTCTTATTGTGTACCGATACTCTGAAGTCAAAGGGGGTTGGAAATCAAAGTATCAACTCCTTCTACTCCTTTTGAACATATTTTGCGACTTACACTTGACTTGTTTAACTTGTGAAGTTGTTTAACTTGAACAGAACATTTGATCAGACAAATGTCAGTGGAAATTCCTAGTTGTGATGCATGAAAAATAAGAATCCTGGAAGGGAAGGCTTGGCCTTCAAAGACCTAGCCTGGCAACTGGCAAGCACTGCATTTTGGGCTCAGGGGCTAATCAGAATCAATTAATCAGATCTTTTGCTTCATATCCCCGCACCACTGTGCATTTGATAATGCTACGCAATCTCAAGTCGGGATTTACCATAAGCCCTTACCCACTTTTAAAACTTGCCGAGTCCTTGTGCAAAATGATCTTTACAATGTGTGGAATCTTTCAATCAATCAAAAAAATATTTAAAAAAAAAACATCTTCGTGAAATGACCCATGAGCATTATCACACCCATGAGCATGATCACAGGCGAGAGGCAAGAGGTTTGCAATCCAAGATCATTGTAATTATTAATTATAACTATATGCATTTCTCAAGGCATGTGCAGCCGGCAGCTGTGTGGATATTACAAAGCCTCTGCAGTGTGCACATTGAAAGAAATGACACAAACTACAATTAATGACTTGTATTGTATATGATTGCCTTCATTAAAAAAAATAAAAAATCTTATAAACACATCTTACGAATCAACACCTCAAATCTAGTGTGTCATTACATAAAAACTTCTGTCTGTGCCATGTTCATCATTCACCTGTTGGGGCCGCTGTTGGCATATTCTTTCATACTCTAAAGTGTTACCCACAGAACATAAGTTAGTGAGCGTTTTAATGTGAATTCCTTCAACTGGAGATTCTATTAACATACACCACTGATTGGCAGGTTTTTGTTTTGTTGTTTCATCTCGGCAGAAGGGAGTGGACAGTGTATACTTGTTAAGCACGCCCACTACACCCCTGCTGATACTTACCTGAGAGCCACTCGTACCCCACGCAGAGAAGGGCGGGTTCTCTGGGAAGAAGTTAAAGCGGTGGGGGTAGATGCTGGAGGCCAGGCTGCCTGGCTGGCTAAACACAGTGTCTGGCATGTAGTGGTGGTCGCCATTGCTCAGTGGTCCATAAGGGGTGAGGTAGGGAATCGGGGGGTCGCCACCAGTAGACCAGGGGGCTTCGCTAAGCGGGTATGGGAATCCGATTGAAGGGGCGTAGTAGCTGGAAAGGTAAGGGTCGGTCATTGACTGGTAGCTGTTGTTCTGAGGAGACAAATAGAATAAAATTAAAAACAGCATAATTGTCAAGGAAGCAAAGCAGCCGATACCATATTTTCCTTGCAAAATAAAGGTGTGCATGCAATATACACTATAGAGGGGTTTTGCTTCTTTGGCAATAGGCATATGTTTAATGAAACACTTCCGATTAAGTCAGTAGCCCGGTTTACATGGACACATTTTTATATCTGTGTATGGGTATATATATATATATATATATATATATATATATATATATATATATATATATATATATATATATATATATATATATATATATATATATATATGTATAATATATTCAGATGCATAATGAACCCCTGCTCCTGTCCGCTGGGAAAGGCGGGCGGCGGAGAGAGAGTGAAAGAGAGCCGGCTGGTGCGTTCTGCCGGTGGGTGGCTCCCTTTCTCTCTCTCTCTCCCCCACTGTTTGTTTCGGAACGGCCGGCATGGTGGTTCTGGTAGGGCGATATGTGGGGCCGCCCGCTGGTAGCTTGTCCGTGTCCGAGCGTAAATGTATTCGCGACCCCGCTTTCGCTACAGGGCGGGAAGGCTGGCTCTGGCCCGCCGCCGCCCCGTGCTGCTGCGCCCACGTGCCCCCTTGGTCGCGGACCAGGCTTCGGCCTTGGCTCCGGGTGGTGTGACACGGACGGACGGACGGGAGGGCCGGCGCCGGCATAAATGTATTCCGCTTCAAAAAAAAAAAAAAAAAAAGTCAACGGGCTATTGACAGTGAATGTATCCTCCCTCGACATTCAATTAATTGCAACATTTGAGAAAAGGTCATACATTTGCCACACTTCCAATTATATTTTCCGTTTGTTGTGCACCCATGGAGCTGAAGCAGAAAAAGTGGCCTGATGAGTGCTAGGAAAAAGAACATACAAATAGAAAAGAAAGAAAGAAGTGCTGTTGTTTTTTTTTACCTGAGTTGATTGACTGTTGAGGTACGGCTCAAAGTCGCTGTCGTGGACATTTTCCTTCTGATGCAGTGAACCATTTTGCACTGCAACATAATGCACACCACAAAACACATCAAAACACGCAGTGTATTGCATTTGCAATGCATCAAGCACTGCAAATGCAATAAACTAAATACAATATATCATTTTGTGCAATTATGACCATGTAAGCATGCAATCAATAACTTGTATTCTATAACTCGGTGGTTCATTCTGAGTACCACCTGAGAAACTAGTCAACAGTCCCAACATAACCTAGCATGTGGCGGAGGTTTCTGTACTCTCAACCTAGTTTACACAACAATCTTTGATTATATTTTAACAGTGTATTATTATACATCTGTTCTTTATTTTAAATGTGGCAAGGAGAATTGCGCTGTTAGACGCATGTAGTGGCGGTTTCTTTTCCCTCTTCATTAGTTTCCGCAGCAATGTTTATTCGTTTGGTTGCATAAAGATATCCATGACTGGTTATCTTCACACATTGCACTTTAACTTGTTTTATGTCACCTTCCACGTTTCAAGGAGTGTACTCGCGTACCACTGGTAATTCACTGCTATAACTCATTCAGATTAATGGCAATCCTCAGGGTTCAACCATCTGACCACAGGGTTATTTCGTCTACCATCCCACTGGTGGGATAGTAGACATATGTGGGACATGTGTGACCAGTTTTTACTTTAAAAGAACTAAACGTGTTGGTGGGCATATACCTAATACAAACTGCCAACTAAAAGACATTAGACCATTAATTTAACCTGGAAAAAGGTTATCTTCAGAATGCTTGTCCATTTTAATGTCCATTCTACTGTTTTAGCCGCACAAATAATTGATTTAGAACTTTGAGAACAAAAAAGAATTTAAAGATTTCAAAGTCAAAAATCAGGATAATATGGGGGGGGGGGGGTGTCGTTGGACATCGTACCGAACATGCCCGCGTGTTAATGCAACTGCGTCTACCGCAGTGTCCGCAGGGGCCGAACCATCTCCCAACCCCAGTACTTGAAATCAGTGATTCTGCAATCAAGAAATTTCCTACCGATTCAATGGCCCGATATAACTGCAGAAATGGTGGTGAGCTGCTGACTGCTAGAGCATGGTAGAGGCATATCTTTTGTTGCACAGGTAATGCTGAATCCTATTGGAAGTAAATCGGCTGTGAAATAGTCATGTTGATTCTTTCATAGACGCCATAAGGTTACACAATGGTTTATGCCGTTTTGGCATTAAAAATAGATGGTCAATAAATGGCCTATTTTTTTCAAGCTTTTCTTATATATGGCACACTGGATTATACTAGTATGAGGTACAGTAAGAAAGAGGAAGGGATCAGGGCTGAACATCCCAGAGGTGCATCAGAACCCCAACACTGGAAAAGATAGCTTGTCTGCAGCTAAGACATACTACTCATTTTAAAAATATGTGCAACTAAATTAATGTAATTAATTTTGTAGGTTTCTATTATACCTAACTAGTAGGTATACTACCACTAGTGTGGTTGAGTAAAAACCAGTCTGAGTGCTGTTTGTCACTCAACATAACCAGAATTAATCCATATGTTAAAAGGCACACGGACTAGTTACTATAAGGCGCTTATCAGGCTTTTTTTTTTCTTTTTTTTAAATAAACAAACCAACAAAATAGTAATATTAATAATTTAAGAAGAAGGAGCAACAAACAGAATCTAATAGAACACAACTTAAATAACACTACATAAACGAGTAATAGTCACTCAGATTCCTTTTGAATATAAGCAGAGAAGAACACCATTGTATGCGTAGCAGCAATATATACCTCAGATATTCAACTTGTCAACAACTAAGTGCAATTGCTGTTTTAAGTCATCACACCAAAAGTAGTGACACAGCAAATATTGAACACTGTAAATAAATATATACCACGTGAAGCGTAGCTGACTGCATACATGGTGATAATTGCTCAGCCGAGTGGAAAATCAAGCTTCAAAGTTGACTTGGCCAGAGCCAAGTCAGCTAAATGTAAACTTTAACATGATTGTAGACAATTACTTTTAAAGAGATTCAGATTAAAATTATTTTATAATAATAAAAATAAATTATTATTATTATTTCTTAATTGACACTTTGCGGCTCTACATGAAATAACAGATACTATATTATATTATCATTATCGTTATATCTACAACACGCTTTGTACAACAGGTTTCATAGCGTTACCCGCTGCTGGTAGCGTTCGAACAGCCGAGTACTCGTTGCGTGTATTGGGCAAACACGCGCTATCGACCCGCTGCTGGTAGCGTTCTAACACCCCAGGACTCTTTGTGTGTGTCGGGCGGACACACGCTGTAGACCCGCTGCTGGTAACGTTCTAACACCCGGGGTCTGTAGTCTCTGCAGCGTGTTGTGCGTCTGTATTCGCCGGAGGAAGCTGAAGTTGTGGAGTTGGGTAAATGTGGAGCCAACTTCAGCTTCCTCCGTTCGGCGGAGCGGGTGCTGAGTAGTGGTGCAGCCGGCACGGACTCGCTCCGTGTTGCGGTGAACACAGACATTCAACTCGCTGTAGAAACCCGCCGCAGCAGCAGCACTGCAGAGGACTCGCAGCGTGACTTTCTCTTTGCTGGTTTTGCAGAATTTGCGCCGTTTCACTTTGACGGAAACCAAACCATCTATACAAAGGATGTTGAGTTTTGCCTCCGACATGGCAAACGTTTTGCCAAACGTTGTTGTTTTGGTCAAGCGGATGAAGAAGCGTGATGTGTCACGAGTGGGGGCGTGGTATTAAAGCATAGAAATACATAGACTAAGTTTCAGTGTGTATCGCGATCCTACCGATCTATTAGAAATGGCAGATCGAGACAGCTTAGAATCGTCGGACGGGTTTGAATCGACAGATCGAACACCCCTAGTATCAGGACAACTCACTTTTAGACGCTTGAACCTTTGATCTCTGCACAGCAGATGGGATGAGAGCAGGAGAGAAGAGAACAGAAAACACAACACTTTAACAAGCGGTAGTTATTTGGAAAGCAAGTACCATATTCAAACCCTAGCACCTCCTCCTGTCGGGTGGAGTTGCATAGATACACATGGCATTGTTTACATTCCTGCAAGTGCACTGTGCGCAAGCGCTGCCAAAAGCCGACATGCCAGGGAATCGTTGCGTTAAAGGCCGTGGAGCATCATCGCGCAAGAAATCCAAGTTACATTTCTTTTATTTCCCCAAATGGAACCCAAAGTTACCGCAATGTTCGCTACATTTCCATTCAGATTGCATTCAAGTTACCTAAAATATATGTCAATTGAGTATATAGTAATAATAGTATTTTAATGTTGTGTTTCCTTCACACCGAGTTGGTGCGTCCGGATGCCTCACAATGTTGCATGTAGAAGCATGTGACCACGTATGGAGCAATAGGGTGGCTGCATTACCTTGGAGGCACAAACTTGTAGCTTAATGGAAGGTGCAGGTGTGCGTAATGATTTCAAGAATATCTAATTATATTTTACAGCACAACTATCAAAACAGCAGTTACTCATTGTGTTGCTGTAATAAATCAGTAAATACAACATTGATGTACCACAGTTATCCTCCAAAAAAAATGTAAATCTGATTCTACGATTTACATATTTAAAAACTTTTTTTTGCATAGCTCCAGGTTAAACATACAAGAATGAACTGACCTTTTTTCATTTTAATTCATCAGTGACAATGATGACATAAACAGAAGGTAAAACATATGCTTGTTGCCAGACATCAAGGCATTTCCAGAATAAAAAAGTTGTAAACACAATTTGTTAATGAAAGTATGGACAATAGACCGTCTTCTTGATATGTATTCACAAAACATGAGTAAATAGTTGGTGGACTTTTAAACATCAGCGCACGCATGAAAATTGGTTGTCATTGAAAGCAGATTCAACAATCAATTCAAATGTTAGAAGGGCATAGTCTCAAATTCTTAGTAAGTTTGTTTGTTGACAATGTGCTTGACCTGACCTAATGTCAAACAGGGCTGAATGTCAACACCTGAAAACGGAGACGACCGGAGCGCAATCAAGCCCTAGCGAAGTGTGGCGTCTATGTCAATCATTAACCAGCCTGTTACTTTTCCAGGACATTGGCTAGGCATAGCTTTTACAATCAGACTTCTTCAAAACCAGTCAGTGAAAGTTTGCACATGCGATGATGTTCCATTGTATTAAAGACGCGGTAGCTGAAATCTGGTAATAATACCATTTGTGTATTTTTCAAATAACAATAGACATATGGCATTGCAAAACACCTCAAAAGTGGAAAAAAAATTGCCAACACAATTTCTTTGACAAAGTTGTTTAGCGTTAAGTTTAGATATCATTTGAACATAATAGTGGAAATTCATAGTACGTCTGTTCACATTTCTCAAAGTTGAATGGATATGGTTATGTTTAGTTGTTTAAAATGTTACACAATATCTCACATGCAACAGCCAACCACATTGCTAATGGTTGGCAGTACGTTTCCTTTCTGGACTTTTCTCTGTTCAAAATGGAGTCAGCAAATCAAATTGCCTACACAGCACGTGTGTAACTGATCGCCAATTACGGACCAGCGATCACGTTCGAGTCCGCTTCCAAAACGCATCGCAACCAATGCGATGCTTCTTTGGGAGGAGCTCATATGTAGCAATCACGCATGTGCATCTGAGCATCCGTGGACACGACCGAAGTTCGTGTCCATGAAGAAATTTAAACATGAACGAACAAAAAGTAGATAGGTGGTAGAATTGAAATGGTCCATATCGAGGATATAAATGAAATATTCAAGTTCACCCTCCTTACAGAGATCTCGTAAATCCTGCCGCGCACACACACACACAAGCACACTCCGCTGCTGGGCACGGCTGGGCACGCATAAATGCATGGGTAGACGTCCAGTGGATCGTGGTGTACACGCGCGCACAGAAGCTTCACCAGGAGGCGGAAATGTAGGTGGAGCAGCGGGCGCGCTAGACCTGATATGGAAGCAGGCTTCCTCGCCTGATGTCACAATCTCGTTCCCAATTCTGGTGCTTCCAAATAATCAACACAAGAACTACTGCAGTTTAGTTTAAATTTAGGGATATCAATTGATAATTGGTTAGGCGACTGAAATGTATTATATTTAATAATAAATAATATGATTATAATCAAATTGATTAATATAATTAATATAAATATATATTTACTATCAAATAATTATTTAAAAGAAAGTTTTATATTTTGGCAAGGGCCTAAACAAGTTCAAATGTTTATTTACTATATGCATATCAGTTATCAACATATGTCCATTCTCTAAGATCCGTTATTGGTACCGAGCCAAAAGATTTAAACTCGGTGGGTCACTAGTTACAGTTCACCGTTTTTAAATAGGTTACGGTAAGCCTGCCCTTGGATGCACATGCAGTTACATGAATGACAGGAGTGCAAACTAGTACCCTCACTTGACTATCTACTACTAACTATCTATGACTATCAATACAGACCACCGCCAGGGCTTTGTCCTTTTCCCGAGGCTTGGTTCTCACGACTACATACATATAGTAGTATACGTTTCTGACCAGTTCCCGGTTTACTTGCTTAATTACCCCGTCTATGCTCGCCACTTCCAGTGCCATGTGTGTCTTCGATAAGGTCAATAGGTCTTATCGGCGGGAGCACACACCTACCGCGTTATTTTAAAAGGATGGTGGTAACTTGCGCTGTGCTATTCCACACCCAAATTCTCTCGGGCGGATCTATGCCCCACAAGTGCATGATTCCATAAACTGCGCAACCCGTTTCATTTAGTCATTCAAGTTGGAATTACCAGTGGAAGCAGCCATCCCATTGGTCCAGAAGAACATGTGACCACATCGGTGAGTAAGTTCTTTCATCACTACTTATGTAAAACGGTGAGCAAAGTGGGGTGGATGTCTGGATGATGTGTAATTTGTCACACGGCGAGCTATTGAAAGCAGATTGTGAAACGGTGTGCATTTTGTATGACAAATTAATCTACTTTCGTCCACTGCGATCACTTTACTCATGGAGATATACAGACAGAGGAAGTGTGTTACACCCGGCGGGGCAAATGTCAGCCCCCTGTATTTTGTGGGAAAACTCGCATCTCATGAGAGCCAGCAAATAAAGATCCTGAAAACTGAATCTCAGCTCAATATAGACACTGTAATTTTGGTTTGCATCAAGGAGTTCTGATGGCATTTTGCATGACCGTTATCCAGCCTGTTCTTCTCCATTATCGTTTGGTTCGTGTCTGCCGCAAAACGTAATAGGCTCAGAATACAGCAGATGGTCAAAACCGCAGAGAAAATAATTAGTACGATTCTCCCACCTATTCAAAACCTGTTCAAAGCCAGGACTAGATAGAGACGGGGTAACATTGCTGCTGACCCCTCCCCATTACCTTTTCACCCCCACTCCGGCAGGCACTCTTGAGACCGGCACCAGACAGTGTCTTCCCCCGTTGCTGTTGAACTCAATTTCCAAAATGCTACCCTGTCCTATGTGCTTATTCCCAACTATATTCTTGTGGACTGATGACTTTGTCCCTATTAAGGTGTCCGTGATTGCATTATCAATAGTGTTATTACATGCTACTGAATCATTGCTTTCTTTAATTTGGCAACATATGTGTTCACCAGTAAACTTTTGTCCAATCCTAAAATCTATGAGCACGTATACACAAACATGGTAGATTAAGCTTCTGAAAATCAGATCCAAAAACTAAAACAAAATATAATCCTGAATCTAAACCGACTTCAACCTAGCACAATTTTAAAATAACACAAAACTCAATCCTCCCCCCTAAAAAAACATTTCGGACTCTCCGGCGGTAGGTTTCGTCTACAACAAGTGACAAAACACTACAGTGTCAGAGGTTGACGTTAGCAAACCCCCGGCACTCCAACCTGCAGCCGCGGCTGGCAACACATCACTCCCCCACAACGAGAGGTTCTTCCTACCTGAGGGTCAACGCTTGTAGCAGACATTATTCATTAAACCAGTCCCCCGGGGTCCGCACACACAAGCCTTGGCCTGGTGGGTAATATTCGGCTGTTGCTGCTGTTGTTGCCGGTATGGTGCTGCTGGTGGTTGAACGAGTTAGATGAAGAAGGAAAAATAACAACAGCGGGTTGTTTTTTGTTTAGTTTAAGTGCTGTTCTAGGTGGTGGTCGTAGTAGTAGTTGTTGGTGGTGTCTTAGCTGTCTTAGCTGCTGGCTAGCAAAGCTAGCTGTGTATGTGTGTGTGTACGTGTGTGTGTGTGTGTGTGTGTCGGGGTTGGGGCGGGGGTGCGTGGGGGG
>OMKY01053720.1:0-10028 GCA_900302395.1 Bregmaceros cantori | reverse complement strand
TAGGTATCCCGAGGCGTTTCCCCTAAGAAATATCAAAGCAAGACAGGTGGCAAACTGTCTGGTGCAACTATTTTCATGAGTGGGCGTACCGAGGGAAATTGTGACAGATCAGGGAACAAATTTCCTGTCATTATTGCTACAACAGGTGTATAGCCTGCTGGGGATAAAGGGCCTTAAGACCACGCCTTATCACCCACAAACTGACGGGCTAGTTGAACGGTTTAACCAAACTCTTAACGCTAGGTTTCCACTACAGAGAGGTCCGTATACGGTCCGTACACGGTCAGTGCGTATACGGTCCGTATACGGTCCGGTTGGAAGATTGCTGTTTCCATTGTCAACAAAACTCCTGTGTGCGGTGCATTGGTATTCGTACATAACGCGATAACACACACTTCATGCAGCCCGCCCCCATGCAGTTGTCAACAATAGCACGTGGCTACGAAGCAGCGCAGAGGTGAGCGTGTGTGTGTCTGCGTGTGTGTTCGCTTGTTGCTGTTCTTGTGTGTGTGCGTGTGTGTGTGCGCGCGCGCGTGCGTGTGTGTGCGTGCGCGAGCGTGCGCCGGATGTCGGATGTCTCCCCAGTGGTTCAATGGAGAGACATCCATGCGCATGAACGGCGAAGTAATATATTCCAAAGTTTTTACCGAAGCGGCCTCGTGCACGCAGCTTTGGTGCGCGCGTGTGTGTGTGTGTGTGCGTGCGTGAGCGTGCGCCGGATGTCTCCCCAGTGGTTCAATGGAGAGACATCCATGAGCATGAACGGCGAAGTAATATATTCCAAAGTTTTTACCGAAGCGGCCTCGTGCACGCAGCTTTGGTGCGCGCGCGCGTGCGTGTGTGTGTGTGTCACGCACAAACACACACACACATACACGTAAAGGGGAGCGGAACAGTGCATTACGCACGCAGACACACGCGCATTTCCTCATGCACAGGAGGAAATGCGGACAGAGAGGCGAGTGTGTGTGTGTGCGTAATGCACTGTGTGTGCGCACACACACGCACAACAAAGCCGCGTCGACGAGGCCGCTTCGGTTTAAACTTTGGAATATATATCTTCGCCTTTCATGTACTGGAGCGCATAGTCCGCTGATTGTTCAGCGCTGCTGTCAATCACTGAGCAAACGGCCACGCCCCCAGTACGTACCGTATACGTGCGGTGAAAAATCAAAATAAATGATTTTCTGTACGGTCCGTATACGGACCGTATACGGACCGTACGTCTACGGCACGTATTTCAGCACAATGGAGCATGCTACAACGGTGACAACACGGTTGTTTGCTCACGTATACGGACCGTACACGTACCGTACAGAAAAATCTCTGTAATGGAAACCTAGCGTGACACTGAGGATGGGGTAGAGATGTGATCTTGTTTTAACCGTTAGGCTCCGCCATTTCTCTTCTGTGAAGTCATCTTTTACACTTGTGCTTTACACCTGTCGTGTGGAGGACCGGCTTCATGCCATGTAGGGCTAACCTGGCGAGCCAGACCACGCATCGCACATCGCTAGACGGTACACTGGGTCTGGGAAAATCAGGTAGACGCCTCCCGTATACGGGCGGACCAATCGAATTATTCATTATAAACGACGCAAGACGTGGGCAAAGTTTGGTTGTCACGCCTCCGCGCCGCTTGTCCCACCTACTGCGCTGTGACTGGATAACACAAATTTATTTATAATCGTGTGCGATGCGTGGATGATTTGTTGGTTCTGGCTCGCCAGGCTAGTAGAGATCTTGTTTTAACCTCTAGGTTCAGCCATTTCTCTTCTGTGAATTCATATTTTAGACTCGTGCTTTACACCTGTCGTGGTTACATTTTGGCTAATGCCTTAGCAGTATTTTCATCCGTTGACCTTTAATTAATATTTTGATTTATTTTAGAACTGCACAAGGCAGAATTTTTAACTTACATGATCAAAAACGTTCTCAACAAAACACTAAATAAAGTTGTAATACACATACTAACATCATGGGTTCCATTTTGTAACGTCCGGAATGTCAGAAAAAATACTTGGAAAAAAAAAAGATTACCTTGACAAATGAATTTTGCAGTAGTATGATAAGAGCTAAAATGCTGCTTAAATGAAATTAAAATACGCACAAGGACTGCGGGGGCCAATAAGTCCCCATAGCACCTAATAAAATCATAAACGCAAATTGTTGTCTTTCTCTCATTGGGCAGTAAGGTGCATGGCAATGAAAGTGTTAATTACCTGTCATTTCCTGACTGTTGCTGGTGTTCCCGCCTTGGTTTCTTGCTGTCTGTCTCCTGCACAGGGTCTACCTCTAAAATTCAAGAGTTGTCATGTTAGCCTTGTTCTCTCCTTCTTACTGTATGCCATCACATCACTACGGCAATGATTTATGTTGCTTGATGCCATTGTTCACAGGGACTAATCAATCATGACGTTAATCGATGCAGTAACCGATTCATCGCCAATCATTGTTATTGTCAAATGTTTTTGTTCACACCACCACCCATTGGTCTACACAAATGTGACATCACTTGATAAATTCTCAAATGTATCAAGTGATTAATTAACAAAAATGATTAATATATTTTTCTAATTAATTAACTTAATTGTTGTACATTTGTTTGCTAACGCGAACCTGAATCATTTCAAGTTTACAAGATTAATTCCTATGTCACTGTGAATATTTTGAAGATTTTATTTTATAACTAAAAATATCTAACCGATTAATCAACTACTGAAATAATGGGTAGTTGCAGCCCTATTGTACACAATGCATGCGCTAGAAGCTACCTGCACAAATTTGCAAGAGGTAATGGAGTGCGAGGCTTATTGCCTTATTGTTGTACATTTAGCATTGGTATAAGTAGGAATACATACATTAACAGCACAATGCAGGATCCATGGATTTGCTGTGCAGTTTAAACTTAACAAGCAAAGGCTTGTCTTTTCCCAGCAATAAAACTTGGTGCAAAGCAGATGCAAATCCTCAGAACATGCTGCAGGCTGCTTGGAGTCAGCCAAACGCTGATCCCCGTCGCTCGGTCCAGCTGTAACACGCACACACGGGAAGGAACAGGCTACCTGCAATCGGATCGCTCTGTTAGTTACTGTAGTCCCTTACAAACACGGATTTACAAACATTGTAGTGTGCTCTTCAATTAAAATGGAAGGTTTTTTTTTCGTAATCCGGAATGATTCATCGTTCCCTTGTTTGGCCTAATGTAGGGCATTTTTTGCAGCTTCCTTTTGTGGGACAATAAGTTGCATAATGTGGTTCAGTGAAATGTAGTGTTGAACAGTTGAACTTAATGTTAGACACATTTCCATAGTTTGCTTTTCCCATAGTTTCACTGACGTTCATTAGTTTGTGTCCCACATTAAGCAGTGGCCAACATTAGGGCAATCCACCCTACAATAAAAGCATGAGCTTGGGTGAAAACATAACATGTTATAATTATAAAATACTAAAAAGAATTAAAAGTTAGCAATACATGGAGATAGCAAACAGCAAAAAGTTTGCGATATTAATATTGCAAACTTCTAAAAATAATTCACGTTTCATGAATCAATTTTTCAATCATGCTTGAAAAATTAACCAAGTAATCGTTTAATCGTCAGTAAAAATGCCCGTTTAATCGATGATGGTTGCAGCCCTAATATGGAATGAATATTCACCTACATAGTCATGTCTCTGCTGCAGTTTAACCACAAGAGAGGGGTAGGCAATCCATGTGTGTAGAGGTGTTAGGGGAGGAAGGGGTGTTGATATGACCAAAGGTTAATCCTGATTACACAAAATGTAGAATCAAATATGACAATTATTCAAATGCTTCTAATGAAACGTTATTTAAATCTCTTGTTGTGATAGCTGTACCACAGATGAACAACTGCTAGAGCAAGGCCTTTGGTTCTTCTTACAATAGATTCTGCTCTGTTTCCATGCCAACTGAGGGGGAAGCCACAATATGAGCACACCATTTCAACATTTACACTCCAACCCAATCTCAGGTGACACCAACACAAGAGTTTCCTGTGTCGGCCTGAAGGGGGTGCTTAGCCTATATTGGCCAACAACTGATGGAGCTTGTTGAGTTGGTGTTTTAGCTTTTTCCAACCTACAGCTCTAGGGTTGTAACTAGACAGAGTTCAATAATAGATCTGTGAGAACAGGACTGAGAGACATCAAGGAACAGATTGCGAACACTGTCACGCTCTGTGATTTGTTTTTATTTCATCAAAGGGATTCAGTGACAATTGGCTGCATAAATGTGAAAAAAGGTATGGCTGCTTATAAGAGGGGTTCTTCTGAAAGAAAATGACAATAGCCACAGTTTGATTTTTAAAAAATCTAAGTTTTTTTTTCTGCGTCAGCACCGTTTTGTCATCTTTATTGGATAGGACTAGTCAAAAACTGGGTTGAAGAGATCAGAGGTAAACATCGCAGACAAGCCATCGAGAGGAGAACGTTGTGGTAGCACCATTAACATGAATGGAGGTGTGTTAAGTGCAGTGTTCATAACAACACCCCCAACTTGAATTTTGCTCATTAATCACTGACTATAAAAGTGCATGCAATCCCCAATGCCAGGCAAATCCAACTGTAGTTTAGAAATGAGTGACAACACCTGTACAGGTAGACGTAGAACGAAAACAGACACAGAACTACCCAAGGCCAAGGCCATGAGAAAGTCAGGTAATCATGCACCCCAAAGACCTTGAGAGACTTACAGGTGTGGGGCTGATGGCGACGGTTAAATCTTACTAATCCACGCCACGGGACTGCTCTCTGAGTCCCGCTAAACCCATTGTAAGCACAGCAGGGAAAGCAAGACGGCAAACTGGTTTTCTCCTGCCGTGACGTGCGAGTTCTGCTGCTGATTTGCTATGTTAAGCAGAACCTTTCAACCATGTCTGTGGGCCGACTGTGTTGGTTCGAGATGTGGTGCAACAGGTACAGCTGGTTCATTCCCAGGCCTGCAGGGTTAGAAATGGCCCTTCTCCAACTGTTTTGAATCATTGAGGCAACAGAAGAAACTATCTTTATCTAACTCTGTCTGTACCGACGGCCTCCACAGACTTTTAAAATGTTGTTGTTCTTGAATGTACTCATGTACTTGAAATAGAATGACAATAAAAGCCATTCTATTACAGTCGATTTTTATCTTATTTTTCCGGTGTCAACGCTGTTTTTCCATCTTTACTGGATAGGATTGGTAACTGAGTTGAAGAGATTGGGGGTAGACATCGCAGACAAGCCAAAGGGAGGAGAACTTGCGGGACTGCAGACGCTGCAGTAGACACAGTGTAATTAACATGAATGAGGGTGCCTTAGATGTAGCGTCTTTAACCACTCCGCCAACGAAACCCCTATTATATTCTATTTTAAGTCCTAACAAAAATAGATGTATAGCTGTCATAAGATGTTTTTAGAAAAAACAGTTGGAATCACAATTGTTCCTAGAATTAACTTCATGGGGTCCACGTTGGCCAAGTGGTTATGGACACCGCACCTAACGCGACCCTATTCATGTTAGTGTCGCGTAAAGATGGAAAAAACGGCGCCCGAAAAAATAACTTGGAAAAAAAAAAAAAAAATTAACTTCATAATATGGTAATGTAAATGTCTGGGTGTGAAACAATTTTCAAATGTTTAAGTGTGAAACTTGAAATGAAAAACTTTCAAGTCCGTTGTCAGACTTTGAGTGAATATAATGAATATGATAGAAAATAATCAAACTTGAACATGATACAGGAACAAGATGTGAATGTGCTGACTCGATGGCAATGCCACTTTATAACTTCATTTTTTTGTTGACCTTGTTCATTACCTGTTGATCTTGAGAGAGTTGTTTCATGCCTAAGTAAAATTTCATCTGCATTATGGAGAATTAAAATGAAAGTAAAAAGAAATCTTGAAAGTAAAAAGGTACGCATTACTGCATCGACTACCGACACACACACACACACACACAAGTTCTGCCTACGTCGGTTACACAACCATTTCTCTTCACAAGGCAATGTTTGCATTGTGTTTTAGGCTCAGTGCGTCATTACGGACAAAAACCCTGTCAGATTACAACTCTGAATCTGAGAATGCAGAGATAATTTGGATAGTAGAACCCGACCCTGCTATTCTCCTACATCTAAAATGACCAGCAAACGCACAAAATTGCTGGCAATTATGTGGCAGGGGAGAAGCAAAGTATAATCACATCTTTTACGGGAATGCATTGAAGTGCTTTTTGTGTGTGAGAAGTTGTACGACACAATGACATATGCAATGCTTTAAACAATGCAAACATGGCAAAGTAGTGGGACCTTTTTTTTTGTGCTGCAAATGTCACTTTCGCACTGTTAGAGTGAAAAGGGTATGAGAGCTTGATATGTTGACGTGTTACACATGCTGATTCTATGCCAAAGTTTATGACTTATGTGCTTTTATTTTTTGACCTTGTTCATTCGTTCGTTGATCTTGAGAGAGTTGTTTCATGCCCAACTAAAATGCCATGTGTGTGTACTACTACTACTCATGAACATATGCAATATGGCAAATTAATCTTGAATCTTGAGAAAGCGAGCCTAGTGGACGTGCAGTATATGAACCGTGAAGGGAAGCAATCTCACGGCGGTGCATCCTAAGCCATAGCGACAAAACTATGAATGGGGCTGCCTTTGGAGTAGCGTCTTTAACCTCTATGCCAGTGGACCAGCCCCAGCAAAGCGGGACTATTAACCTGCTCTGGGATGAGATGATGAGATATTCTTTTATTATCCCAAAGGGAAATTAAAATGGTCATGGGCAGTGTCTCTACGTCACATCACGGAGGATGAAGCCGGTGCTTGGGCTGACTGACAGTAATTTAATAAATGAAAGGGTACAGGAGGGTTCTCAGAAGAAAGGCTGTGGCGCCGCTATTCAAGTGGCTACCAAGCGGCCAGCGACTGGCACTCGTGCGGTTAAAGTGTTCGCCGTACGGGCGGCGCTTCAAATCCCAGCCAAGTCGTGCCGAAGAGTCTAAAAGCGTTATCCTGTGCCCCAAGAAGACTTATTTCCCAAATGGGAAACAGAGGATTAAGTCCGTAAGTACCGTGTGCCTCTGCAATGGGTACAGAATGCAGAGACGAAAGTGAGCAACCCTTGACAACACACTGGAGACTTGGTGAACTATATTTAATTAACAACTCCCAAATTACTGCACACTCTCCAGAAGGAGAGAAAGGAGCTAGCCTCAACAGCTAAGCTAAGGAAGCTGACGTTCCAGTGTGTACTTTTTAGATGTCGGTTAAATATTCAGTCCATTCATGGCGGTGTCGTTGGCGGAGTGGTTATGGACACCCCACGTAATGCGCCCCCATTCACGTTAGTGCCACGAGTTATCCTTCCCTCACCTCCTCCCGTCGTTGATGATGATGAAAAATGGCGCTGAGGCCAGAAAAAATTACTTCAAAAAATCTGTCCATTCACAGTTATCTGTCCATATACAGTTCTTTAACCCAGTTTAGGGCTGCAACTGACTATTATTACAGTGATGTATTATTTCTTTAAGTGGGAGTATAAATTATCTCGCAATATTTTTTCAGGTCCCAAAAAATGTAATTATCTTTTTGTAACTGAAATTAATGGATTTGCCAATAACACACTCTTGCTGCTAAGGGGGGGAGAAGATGTGTTTATGGCCAGTGAATGTCACTTTGTTGCTTCAAAGGCCTACTGTTACTGTCATTGACTGACTTGACTTTCCCCTTCACACCTTACTAAGTGTTACTTCCAGGGGGTAAAACCAGCAAAGGAGACTCTATTCTAAACTGAACTAGGATTAGTCTATTTTAAACTGATGACAAGAAGCCATCCTGTTCTGTCATGTTTATGTTTCCAAAGACAACGCCTTGACGGCGGCGCACGTGACGTCAGTCGACCGCTCTGACCGCTGCAGTAGAACTCTGTGGTCAAATAATAAGGGCTAGGGCCTGGATGTGCCTGGTAAAGTAGTATGCACTACATCATGTATGCATGCATTTATACATGTGTTTGTGTGTATGTACAGTATGTATGTATGTATGAGTGGCTCACTCATGCATAGTGTCCAGCAAGTGTTCAGCTTTGATTTAACTCAACAATCTGCACTCTTGTCAAACACACACATATAGCTTACTGAATAAAACATGCAAAACAATGGAACTTTGATGAGTGCGTATGAAGAGTCCTGTTGTGCAAGACTGTAACTTTAGATTGTCAGTCCTTGCGTTGTGTCCCCTTCTAATTATGTTGTCTGGAATGTTAACATATACTGTAGTAGAATAGCTATATCGTGTACATAATGGTATTGTGGTTATCAAATCAAATGAAACTTTATTTATACAGCACCATTCATGCAGAGCAATGCAAAGTGCTTCACAGCAACACAACAAAAATACAAAGACAATATGATGTTCTTATGGTTCCCATCTCCCCAACCTACTAATAAGCAAGCATATGATATTATGATAATCATGAGAAGACGACAGGCATATCGGAGGGGCGTGGGGGTTCTCCGGGTACACGTGGATTCCCTTCTGATTCAACGTTCACACCCAATACAAATGTACTGCAAGCTAGCCTTGTCCATAATAACCAAGAGAGAACAACTGACAAAACGACATTAAACTTAGTTTGTAGAACGGTTACTAGATTATTGTAACATTGTTACTATATTGTGTTACTATAACGTTACTATACTGTTACTATATTGGGGGTAACACGTGGGTCACACCATGGAAACAAACACGTCACGTGACACGAAATATTAGCGCAGCCGTCCACCTTTGTTTACATCTACCGCCGTCTAAAAAACACGACTGTTCGTAATCGGTAGTATTCGGTACCTTCGCCAGATACTACCACCGAAAAGAACCGAGTAACATAAATATAAAAAAACTATATTTTTCCTTTATCCCACAATTTGCGCACGAGTGTTGAATAAATTGTTGGTATTTCTAGAGGTTTGTGTGGGTTTCAGTGAAGTTGACTCACCGTTCAACGTGTCCACTCGTGGGACTCGCGGGGCGCGCGCGGTCTCTCTCTCTCTCCCTCTTCCCGGATCCCGACGCTGTCAGTGGGAGCCAAGTCACTCCGTGTGAGAGCCAAGTCACTCCGCTGGCACGGCCGAACACCGATGGTCTCTAATAATAAACGCGCGGGACACGTTTCGGAACTGAACCACGTAGAGCTCGGCGTGGAGAGCACTCGGCGGGTTCGGTTTGACAGCTGTGTGTGTGGGTTTAGTTGTGAGACGTCACCATAGCAGACTGGAGGTAAACTCCAAGTGTAATCCGCTCCCAACGCTCCACCCCTACACGGTACACGGGCTACAGCCACCTCCACCACCAGCACCGCCTGACAGTCTACAGTAGTAGCCTACACCAAACGCCCCATTTGCTGTCTAAACTCTTTGTTGTGCATTAATCCCTTTATTGCACTACAATTTAATCCTGTTACACGTGTTTTAATCCGTTCGTGACACAAAGACATTAATTACCAACTTTTGGTATGCTTTTAAGGATGAAATACTTCATTCATTGTTACACTCTGCCAACAAGCGAGAGCGAAATGTGATGCTGAAATATGATTATTTTATTAGGGTGGTGAAGACGATGATGTATTATTATTTTTATTTTTATAATAATAATAATAATAATAATAATAATTATCATTATTATTATTATTATTATTATTATTATTATTATTATTATCATTATTATTATTATTATTATATAACATATTTGTCATCCATATTATAATCTATAATTAAAATATTGATGATGTTACTACTGTGCCACGATGACAAAATTGAACCTGTTTTGCTGATGCGATACGAATAAACCAGTTGTCCTTTGGTGACATCTAGTGGATGTTTGAGAGAGCAACAATGGAAGATTTCCATGGAATGTTGACCATAGAAGTGTGTGTGTGTGTGTGTGTGTGTGTGTGTGTGTGTGTGTGTGTGTGTGTGTGTGTGTGTGTGTGTGTGTGTGTGTGTGTGTGTGTGTGTGTGTGTGTGTGTGTGT
>OMKY01053715.1:0-10048 GCA_900302395.1 Bregmaceros cantori | reverse complement strand
TGAACAGAGACAGTCTATGACCAGAGAAGTCTACGTAGATGGACAGTCTATGAACAGAGACAGTATATGACCAGAGACAGTCTATGTATATGGACAGTCTATAAACAGAGACAGTCTATGAATAGAGACAGTCTATGTAGATGGACAGCCTATGAACAGAGACAGTCTACGAACAGAGACAGTCTACATAGATGGACAGTCTATGAACAGAGACAGTCTAGGAAGGTGGAAAGTCTATGAACAGAGACAATCTATAAACAGAGACAGTCTATGAACAGAGGCAGTCTACGAACAGAGACAGTTTATGAAGAGAGAAGCCTATGTAGATGGACAGCCTATGAGCAGAGAAAGTCTATGAACAGAGACAGTCTCTGAACAGAGGCAGGCTATGAAGAGAGACAGTCTATGTATATGGACAGCCTATGAACAGAGACAGTCTATGAACAGAGGTAGTCTATGAAGAGAGACAGTCTATGAGGAGAGAAGTCTATGTAGATGGACAGTCTATGAACAGAGGCAGTCTATGAACAGAGACAGTCTATGAAGAGAGAAGTCTATGTAGATGGACAGTCTATGAACAGAGGCAGTCTATGAACAGAGACAGTCTATGAAGAGAGAAGTCTACGTAGATGGACAGTCTATGAACAGACAGTCTATGTGGATGGACAGTCCATGTATAGAGACAGTCTATGTACAGAGACAGTGTAAACTTGTTCTACAGGTGAACTGTGTGTTGCTGAGCGGGTAAAAGAGTCAGTCGGTCACAGAGCTCCCTGAGGAGTCCCACTGTTTAACAAAGAACCACTGATGCTGGAGTTTAAGTTACCTCCAATCTCTGAGCCAGATACCTATCAACTAGACTTTATACTGTTAGAGAGAGAGCGCGAAGGGAAAGAGGGGGAGGTAGGGGGAGAGAGGGAGGGGGTGAAGACAGAAAAATAGAGTTGGGTGGATCGAGAGAGAGAGCTAGAAAGAAAGACGAGGAGAGAATGAAGTAGGGAGGAGGAGGAGAGAGAGTCGGAGGGGGGGTTGAGCTATAGGGGGTGGAGAGTGGCGATAGAGAAGTAGAGAGAGAGAGAGAGAGAGGGGGCGGAGAGAGGGAGAGAGAGAACTATTATGTCACCAGTCAATTTCGGAACATATTGGAATTCCCAGAGAGAGACAAAACAGAGGGTTGAAAACCCTTTTATTCAATTATTATTATGTTTAAGGTCTCGGAGACCAAAGGCAGAAAACAATAGAAAGAAAACACAAAGTCACGACTCGTCCATGCGGTCGGAATCGTCCGGTATTCTTATCTGGTCCTCCTGGTCCGTCGGAGTCGGATCGGGCGCGGGCGGAAGATCCCCAGGGGCACGCTGGACACAGGAGAAAGGCGAGACCAGGTAAGTATAAATCCAGAGGATTATTAAGTTAGATTCGATCTCGTCAAGCTATTGGCAAGTGACTTGCTCTATCAGGTAAACGTATCTGCTCAGAGGTAATGTGGCTGCGTCTCTCCCGGGTCGGGCGTGGCCTTATAAGGAGGTGGACTGATGACCGGAGACGACCGGCAGCTGGGGGCGATGGGAGCTCCGCGGCTGATGGTGGAGCAGATGGTGATGTGCGGTCCGCCGACGACTCGCCCCGTTCGTCCGGCCGCTCCGGGAGACTTGTAACATATTCGGGGTGAGAGAGAGGGGGGGCAGGGAGAGGGAGAGAGAGAGAGGGGTGAGGGGGATGGAGAAAGAGGGGGATACATATAGAGAGAGGGAGTGTGGGAGGGAGAAAGAGAGAGAGAAAGGCAGGGAGAGAGTCAAGCACTAGCATGTTGCAACTTAGCAGAAAATACGTCCACATGACATGACGATGCTGTGAGCCAGTTTCCTCCGGCTGGTTGGACAAAAAGAAACATGTTTTGGTGCGTGGTGTGAGAGTGGTTGAGGAGTGCTCTCCCCGGACCATGGGTCGAGGAGCGCCACGGGTTCTTGTCCCCTCTCCTGCTTTTCTGTGGTGTCTCCCCCCGACGAACTTCATCGCAGTGTCCAAACTAATCCTATCACTTTCTCTCTCAATACAGAATGAAAAACTGTGCTTGTGCCCCAATAAATAAAAATACAAAGAGAGGAATATGTTTTATTCCCAGTTCGCACCTGCTCACAGGAGGCTGCGCCTAATGCCTGGATTATACCAGTTTGTTGGTAACGTACATTAACAATGGACGTTACTGGACCTTGTGTTCACGCAGGGACACAGTTGACGTGATAATAGTTGTCGTTGCCACTTTTGTGTGTGTGTGTGTGTGTGTGCGTGTGTGTGAGTGATAGAGAGAGGGAGATGAAGAGAGAGAATGGAAACCTGGCGTAAACTGTGAATTGTTAACAATATTTGGGAGCTAGAAGATGCCAGGTTGTATTGGGTTTGACGATACAGTCAAAATTAATTGTTTGCAGTGTTTCAGAACAAGGTTACAGAAATGTCAGGAACGAGAGGGGATGAAAGAGAAAGAGATAGAGTGAGGGTGACAATGAGAGAGAGAGAGAGAGAGAGAGAGAGAGAGAGATTGAGGGTGACAGAGGGATTGCTGGCTGGAAGAGGGAGAGATTAATGAGAGAGGTGAAGGGGTAAACGCAGCGAAGTAGGGGAGAGAGATTGGATGGAGAGAGAGTAAACAAGTCAGGATAACAGTGTCATTTCAATGGAATAGTAGATTATATGCACACACAGACACACGCACACGCACTGACACACACACGCGTGTGTGTATGTGGATGACCTTTACAATTGCTTCGGTCAAGAGGTCACTTAATCTGACAGATATAATACAGATATGGAGTGTGTGTCTGTGGGTGTAATTTTGTGTGTGCCTGTGTGGGTATCTGTGTATGTATCTGTATGTAGACGTGTGTGCCTGTGTGTGGATCTATGTGTATCTGTATGTGTTTGTGTCTGTCTATGTGTGTATCTGTGTGCATGTCTGTATGTGTCTGTCTGCGTCTGTGTGTGTCTGTGTGTGTGTGTGTCTGCGTGCCTGTGTATGTATGTCCTTGTGTGACTCTGTGTGTTTGTCTGTTAGTGTATATCAAGTGTATATCAATGTATATCTGTGTGTGTGTGCGTGTGTGTTTGTGTGTCGGTGTGTCTGTGTGTGTATGTCTGTGTGTGTGTGTATGTCCTTGTGTGTGTCTGCTAGCGTATATCTATGTATATATGTCTGTGTGTGTGTGTGTGTCCGTGTATCTGTGTGTCTGTAAGTATGTCTGTGTGCATATGTCCTTGTGTGCCTGTGTGTGTCTGTTAGTGTATATCAATGTATGTTTGTGTGTGCATGTCCTTATGTGTCTGTGTGTGTGTCTGTTAGTGAATATCTATGTATATCTGTGTGTGTATGTCATTGTGTGTCTCTGCACATGTCTGTTAGTGTATATCTATGTGTATGTGTGTGTTTCTGGCAGTGTAGGGTGAGTCATAGGAGTAGCAGGTGTGAGGGACCTTTAGCAGCGTCCTGTTAGCCTGTAGACCTCAACACCTGTGGCTCTGTCCCAATAGCCCTCACTGACAGCTTAATGTTAGCCTAGGCTAGCGTATAAGTAGGTTAGCGTGTCTGCTAATATATACGTTTATAAAATATTAGCCTTGCCTAGCGTGTTCTGCTATTATCTAACTTTATATTAACGTTAACCTAGCATGTTCTGCTAATATACGAATCTAATAATGTTAGCCTAGTCCCTTTTCTGAAGACATTTCCTGCTAATATATAACTGCATCAATGTTAGTCGAGGTTAGCATCTTCTGCTAATATATAACGTTAGGAAATATGGGCCAATTCAAAACCTACGTCATCACTCACCTTCCGCCACGGCTGCGCGTGAATCCTCCGCCGAACTAAAACAGCTGCAGTATGTGCGGCTTGGTTTGATTCGAATCACATTGAACAATCGCATATATTTAGATGGAAAATAAATGCAGGGTGAACATACTATTGACACCTTGAACATGGCATTACAACTGTTACAAATATCCCAAAAGACCTTTTGCAATTGGATTGCAGTAATCAGATTAGGTCATAGAGGTCATAGAACCGCTGTGAAGTGGGGGGAAGAATGGACGATGGGAAACCTCTAAGATGCTGTTGCAATGCCTTTATTCAGGACCGGATCTCAAAGAGGGAGAATGACCCGTAGGCATCTCCTTACCCAGACCTGCTGGAAGGTGATGTCACAATCACCGGTCACCAAGCCAGCCCCAATGACGTACATTGCGGCCGAGATAACATCAGCTTACTACACGTATTCCTGTCTATGATGGCTCGATAATACAAGATGTAGGGTCGTTACAGACTTTCCTCCAGAGCCGAAATGCAGGACCACAATCACAATGACAATCATGGAAATAAAATGCCATTTCAAAACATCATTTCAAACACTACAATGTACAATAAATCATTCCAAGTATAGTTTAAGTCTCTGTGAGTGACGTAGGCCAAAATAGTGGAATGTCTCTACACCATACAGACTCTGCGTGGAAAACTGATACACATGGAAAGTCAAATAGCGTGTGAGAATTATAACCCATAATGTGGGCAAACCACTCGGGTTCCCCAGAATTCTCACACATTCCTACTCACAGTGGCTATGCCGAACTGTCTGTCGTAGGTGGCGCCGGTGCGCTGTGCATCAGTCCTTTGCGGCGCAAGTTTGCCCACACTGGGCTGACCGGCAGCTGAACGTCGATAGTGTGCGAAGTCCTTTGCTACCAACAATTCAGGTCCGCATGTCGATTGTTCTGGTACCGGTTGAATGTCCGTATATGACTCGCTCTCTGATGCATGGCAGCGTGGCGATGGAGTGGTCCTTGTCCCTCGCGCGTGGCAATGGCATGTGGCTCCTGGAAGGAAAAAAATAACAACACACTGCTACTATTGAACTTGCTTACTTCACCACTACGTAATGGGGGTCACCAGTTTATAGGTCGTAGAACCGCCGTGAGGGGGGAAGAATGGATGATGGGAAACCTCTAAGATGCTCTTGCGATGTCTTTATTCAGGACCGGATCACAAAGAGTGAGAATGACCCGTAGGCATCTCCTTATATGCATCATACCCAGAACCTGCTGGAAGGTCACCAAGCCAGCCCCAATGACGTACATTGCGGCCGAGATTACATCTTACTACACCTGGTCCTGTCTATGATGGCTCGATAATATAAAATGTAGGGTTGCTACATACTTGACAATAACATTTTAAAATGTATAAGCCACAGGCTGAGCACCGCCGCCGGTTCAAATACCAACTCCGGCTTTTCTAAAATGTCTACCCCGACTGTTCATCCCTGTGTCCGATTTAGGGGTCGTCCACACCGAGCAGTTTTGGGGGGGATCGCATGGCACAAAGCCGAGCCCAGCGGGGAGCCAGCATCCACACCTTGCTGACGCCGATGACCAAACCACCTCTTCAGCGGGTTTGCTCACCGGCGTCAAACGACGCCTTTTCCTCCCAAACCAGCAAACTTTCACCCTGGAACAGAAGCGTCGCTGCTACTAAAACTGCTCGTCACGTGAGGTTCAAGTGATGATAATCCATTCATGACACGTAAAATGCAATGCTGGGCAAGATCACGTTTCTGGTCATTGGATTCCGTTGGAATTGACCGAAGTGTGTCAGGATTTAAAGTGTGACTGTCACATGACTGACAGCCCGTGTTTCCTAACTGCACAGTAAATTCTGCAGTGTTAAATATGCAGTGTCAAAGCTCATTGACTCTTTCAGAGTTGTTACAACAACAGAGGGAGTTGAATATTTATTAGTGTTGGTGTTAATTTGTTGAGTTACAAGGCACTGTGTCAATTAGACTCTACAAAGCCCCGCCCACCTCGTCCTCTCTCAATCTTTAAAGACCGCCATTTTCATTGCATCTTGACTCATGCGGCACCCGTCCCTTTGTGCGGACTGAGGTTCGGCTCGGACTCCAGGGTTTTGGTCGCTGTAATGCTGCCGACTCGCCGTGTCGCAGGCGCTCGCGGCCTTCATCCGCTCAGATGCAGACACCCATTCCTTCACGGACGTGCTGGCGGTGCTGTACAGTGTTAGTTTTTTACTCAATTTCGAGGTAATTTTACTCTAGAAATGTAACACTATGGAAAGAGTTAATTTAACATCAAATCTGATAAGGACAAAATACACTCAGACACAGTGTTAAATTTAACTCTATAAGTGTTGATTTAACACTGCAACATTTACTGTGTGCACACTTCCTTCCTGCCAATGACTCGGGACCGCATAACGCAAGTACTAAGAGTTAAATCATGTTTGTGAACGACTATAAAGTAATACATATTTTCACCGTTATCGTCCTGCTCAGATCTCTGCCAGGTCACGTATAACTCTGATAAAACGTGCATGCCATTATATATGGACTTTGTTGCCATGGATGTGTGTGCAGCCACTTGTGTTTACAATCATTTGTCTATAAACAAGTTTATCCCCAAAATACAGGAGGCTGGCATTTTGTCCCGCCGGGATGAAACAGACTTCCGGTGCCTTATTGTTGCCAACTCTGGTACTTGACCGAGGTCCGAGCACACAAAACACACAAAACGCACAGCAGTTCAAAATCAGACCACTAGATGTCGTCTGTGACCAGTTACACATCACACCAATCGCTAAGTTCATAATTTTGAATAAATATTGATGAAATACAGTCAAAATCCGACTTAAAGTTACTCACCGAGTGGTCACATTTTCTTCTGGACCAATAGGCTGGCTGCTTCTACTAGTTCTTCCAAAAGGAATGAGAAAATGGAAAATGGTTATTAAATCATACATTTGTGGGTCACAGATCCGCACGAGAGCAATTGGGTGTTGAATAGCACCCCACAAGTTACCCCCATCCGTTTTAAATAACCCTGTAGGTGTGTGTTCCCACCGAATATACATGTTGAAAAATTGCCAAAAACACAGCGAACTAAATGACACCGGGCGTGACGTTCCGACACCGGAAGTACCCCCCGAACTCGTCTATAGATGTTAGCCTAGGCTTATGGGCAGATCCTCTGCACCTTCTGTAGAGGCGGAGCTGTATGAAAAATCCACAGGGAATAAAGATATTGAGTGGTTGGGGTGACTTAGAAAACTGTTTGAAAATATAAAATAATTCACAGGAAATAAAGATATCTAAATCCTCAGGGAATAAAGATATCTAATGGTTGTGGTGAATTGTGTTTAAAACATGTCTTAAATGTTGTAATGATGTGTTATATTATAGGGAGCCGAGATGTGAAACAGCACACCTTACGCCCGATGGCATTTGTCTTGCAGCCAAAGACAGGCTTTCATCACCATGCGTGTTAATATTTGATTTGCGCTCAGACACTGAAATGTGCTATGGTAATTTAACGACCCCCGCGCAGGGTGCGTGCGAATCGCTGACGTACACTCAACGCCCTCGACAGCGACATGTTGTTTGTCTGCAATTCGGCGTGGGCCGTGAGTTCCGGGAATGATCGGCCCACATCTCTCCGTGCTGAATTAGAGCGTATATACTTTTATTACCCCTCTTTATCTCTGCAGACTTTCCGCCGGCCTGCTACTTTCCAGGGCCGCGGGAGGGGAGGGTTAAATATTTATTTGGAGTTCCAAGGTCTCGATGTAAATTACCGCTAGTAAATATGTCAGCCAGATGATGGCGCCGCGGCCGTTAGCCGTGATTTAAGGCGGGGGCCGACGTGCGCGTTTAGCACAAACAGGACACCTACGCCTCCAAATGTCAAGGGAGCGTCTGCGATTTCTGTGGCCGCCGTGATAAAAGCTCAGCTTTCATGACTCACCGGACCGGCCACGGAATCAACGTTTGGCCTTTAAAAACTGCGCAGAGCAAACTTGCTGGTCAACAATGTTTTTTTTTTTTTTTTCTAAATGGGGAGGTGATATTAACATGTTTTCCAGCCATCACAACAACTCCAAAAAAGAAGCAAGCAATACAATTTTCAGAACGGCTCTGTGTTTTCAAGCCCAATACCACCTACACGTCCGATTACTGTGTGATCAATTTAGAAAATCCTTTATGTCTAGGATAATTAGACTGTACAGTGATTACATGTAGAGCTTTAGAAGGTCATTTATGTCTGAGACAATTAGACTATACAATGATGACATGTAGAGCTTTAGAAGGTCCTTCATGGCTAGGACAATAAGACTGTTCAAAGATGGCATGGAGAGCACATGGTGTTTCTGTTCCTCTCTCGTACATATGTCCATTCTCTTCTCCAGGTGCGGTCTGTTCATCAGCAAAGTCTGCCAAGGCCTCGAGCACGCACACTCGGCGAGAAAGCTCACCAACCTTGCGGGCGAAAGAGTACATTTTTGCTGCAAGGTGGGATTTAATCCCCTCGATTACCACGTTTGTTGCCAACTCCTCCAGTTTCCCAAGGATGGCGTTCTGAACAGGGCCAGCACCACCCTGGGCCGCTGGCGCTCCCCAATGTCATCTTCCACGCGGAGGCCAGGCGATGATGGTTTGGCCGCTGGGTGGTCGCAGCACTGGTCTTCGGCAAGGTACATGGCCAGAAAGTGAGGGAACACGAGAATAACCATGGATGGGTATAAAAAGGCTAAAAAATTACAGATATTTAAAGATAGAAAAACATGCAACGTGGGGCACATCTCCGCCGGAACCGGAAGTCTTGTACATATGTTTTTAAATTATTTTGATAGGAGTTATATTCATCTCTCCAGCAGCCTGTGTCATCTCTCTCCATTTCTGTCTGCCAGTCACGAAGCATCCGTCTGTTCCTCCGTTCTGGTCATCCTCGTGTTCCGGCTGGGTTGCTCCGGTGAGCGCCGTCATCTGTCTCGGCACCGGCCCAAACTGATCCAGACCACGCTGACAGCTACACGGCGGAGAGCGACACGCTGAATGCTTCCAGAAAGACTGGAAAGTGTCCTGGACACACGCACTGAGGGACAGGAACCACGAGGACGCGGGGGGCGTTTTAGGAGAAACAACCTGCGATAACTCTAGAGCTATACCAGCCAGTCCACTTTCCGTCCACTTTGGCCATTTTGGATTTTTTACAAACAGGAAAAATGCCACTCCTCCCTCAACTTTTGACACATTTCCCTGGAAATTGGTATATAGCATCTCTCGACTGAGCCTCACAAAATATATTGAATTGATTTGGGGTATCTTTTATCTTTTGTCAGTGACAGCCAATGATATTTGCCATGAAAGTCTGCCATTTTGGATTTGGCTCAAATCAATCCAATGCGTCTATTCCTACAAATTTAGTCAGCGCTTGGCCCCGTATCATTGCTTACAGTTATATCTGGTTGTGTCATATTGTTTTTGAATGACATTCTGTGTTTGTATTTGTTGCGGGCAACACTCATATGATGTGATACAGTGCACATTGTCAAAGACAAATAAAGTATAAGAAAATAAAGTATAAGCTCTTAAATCTTAAAATAAATGTGTCTTGGGTGGAAAGCAGGCAGTCTGAACTCAATTGTGTCAAATCAACCCCGGAACTAACCTGTGCTAGACACTCTGGACATAGTGAGAAAGGATTTCTGCTCCTAGTAATTAATGATTTGATTATGAATTAATGCATCATTTATTATGTGATATTGAATTATAATTGTATACTGATGTGTTGGACATAGCAGTGTTATAGTGTTTAAATCCTTCTAAAATGAATAACTAAAAAATGCAAATCCATTTAAATATTCAGAATGGTTAGAAGTCAGCACAAAAAGAAAAACTTTAATTAAAAAAGGCAGACGCTCACCACAAAAATAATTTTATTTGCATTGATTTAAAAAAAGGAAAATAAAAGTGCATTTGGGAAGAAAAAAACTGAAGACAGTGTTTCCATTCTGTTAAAAATAATGTTTTATTCACGCTGCAACTCACTCAGTATTTATAAATGACAACCACTCACTGGGACAGTTTCATTTGCAAAATGTATTTTCATTATGTTTTATGAATTTTGGAAAAATGAACAAAAACTCCAACCTTCTCTTCAGCCCAAAACGTGGCAATGATTAACTATTATTGAAAAATTGACTGTTTTC
>OMKY01053693.1:0-10629 GCA_900302395.1 Bregmaceros cantori | reverse complement strand
TATAGTTTCAGAGATCTGCCTGGAATGTTTTAAAACCCTGTTTTGTATAAGTTAGGCAAGCTGCCAGTTTATATCTCCACACTTGTGTCTTTTTATATATGCACTTTAAACACCAGTCAAGCAACAAATATATGTTTATTTTAAACATTCCTTTCATGCAATCTGAATTTGGCAAAAAAAAAAAAAATGTTTTACTATTCCCCAGTTTAATGGAATAGTCTGCAGATTTTTTTTAGTCTGGAAGGTATGGGGCCGGTATGGGTTTTTAAATATATCTCTCTTCTCTGCCACTGGACTGCCACCAAAATGTCCTTTTAAAATGTGTCTGTTTTTGTTTGTATGTTCTTGCACACTCTGTTATATTTTATGTGTTTATTTTTTGTATGATGTGGCAAGTCAGTACTTCCTGGAGATCTTGTATCTCAATCGAACAACTCCTGAATAAAGATTGAATGAAACAAAAAAGATGTTAAGGGTTATATTCTCTGACCACTAGGTGACAGCAACGCGCCTGGTGGGTTCTATTCTATCAGATTACACAAGAACAAGAACAAGAGGCGTGGCGAAACAAAACAAACAAACCAGTCCGCAACCAGTCCGGGCTCACGATGGTTGTGCTGCTCAGCAGCCGGCGTGAATGACCTGCTTAGACAAGTGTCGACGACCGCCGTTAAACAAGAAGAAGAAGGGCTCACGATGATGGGCAAAACGGTGATCGTCACGGGGGCAAACAGCGGTATCGGGAAGGCCACCTCGGCCGAGATCGTTCGGCGGGGCGGCCGGGTGATCATGGCCTGTCGGGACGTGGAGCGCGGGGAACAGGCGGCCCGGGAGATCTTGGCCACTGGATCAGCTGAGCACAACGCGGTTGTTGGACAGTTGTTGGTCCGCAGGCTGGACTTGGCGTCCCTGAGCTCCGTACGAGAGTTCAGCCAGCGCGTGATAGAGGCGAGTGGAACGCAACGTTTAAATTGCGTTGATTCATGCATACATTTAAAAGTAACTAACAGTTTAATAATCGACAGCTAATGCAATAATCGATAATTACCAAGCAATTGAAACATTGATGTCAGCAGCTTTTTGCTGACACCATTAGATTTGTCTTCCCAAATGTTATTTTATTGTAATATGATTAATACTTATTTCAACATTATTGACAAAAAAACATTAATATGAAGGAGTTTGTGGCTGAGTAAATAACTTTATTGTAACATATGTAAATAACTGTATTGTAGCATCTGTATGCATGATGGTATTGTTGGATGACCTGCTAATTTCTTTCATTTGCTGCTTGTTGGGACAGGAGGAGCCGCGCGTGGACGTGCTGATTAACAACGCGGGTGTGTATCAGTGTCCGTACGCACTAACGGAGGACGGTTTCGAGACGCAGCTGGCCGTCAACCATCTGGGTCACTTCCTGCTCACCAACCTTCTCCTGGACCTCCTAAAGCGCTCGGAGCCCAGTCGTGTGGTGGTCGTGTCATCGGCCCTCTATAAGAGAGCTTATATCAACTTTGAAGACCTCAATGGGAAGCAGCATTATGACAAGGCAAGTAAAAGCCCGCCTCACACACACACACACACACAATCCAGAAAAAAATTGTGTGCGTCATTACCAAGAGAAAAAAGTACATTTTTATGTGTCCCATGACATCAATAGAATGAGGGCCAATAACTGATCAACAACTTCAATTTTGCCTGCCTGCGGACAATCGCTGAAGTTTGTTTCAGATAACAACTGTGCTCAAACTTCTGGAAAAATCACTTCAACAAAAATGAACGAGATAACCAGCATTGATCACCTGCGGATGTTCGTTATCTACTGGTGCAAGCGACTATTCAATGTTAACTCAATGACTCCCAAGTCATGTAAAAATACGTTTTCACTCCCCATGCGTTGACTCCCAAAATGTAATATTAAGTTTTTTCCTTTTTTTTTGTAATATTTCAAAACTAGACACTTCGATCATAATGTGTGTGATTTTGGGAGCTCTGTGAAAACCGTCAAAACTTGTGCGGTCATCTAGACATTTTAATCATTGCGCACGCACGGAGTGTGTAAGCGACCCAAAATCCTCTAGTCATTTCCACATTGTGTTCAATCGCGCATGGCAGTTTCCAGGGGGTGAAAGTAGCCCTGTTTCCATGGTAACAAAAAGCCTAAATATGATCTGCTTATAGGTGGATCCGCAGATGATTACAGATGATAGTCTGGCCTTTCAAACAAGCCATTGCGTGTTTCAGTTGCCCTGTCAGATAATATGCTGTGCCCCTACAAAAAAAAAACATCAAAAATGGCCAAAATGTCTCGGAGTTTTTGGCATGATTTCCAAAAAATGCCTGGTATTCAATGAGTTGAGTTAATACATTTATTTATTTATTTTTTAAAATGTTTTTTCTAGCCCAATCAGGCTGTTTTTGCCAAGCTTTATTTATTAGGGTTAGCGGAAACAGGTGAAGATTGGGGGGGGGGGGAGACACGGGAAATACGTCGGTGGCGAGATTCGAACCACTGACTCACCGCGCCATTGAGGCATATGCGTGCTTTCCAGCGCTCTGCCTAACCAACTAAGCTACTGGGCAGCACTTAATACATTTATTTAATTAGTTGCCAATTAATTTGATAATCAATTAATCCACAGTGATTCTTTGCTTGCTGGTTCTCTCTCTCAGGCTTTTGCCTACAATCAGAGCAAGCTGGCCAATCTCCTGTTTACCAACGAGCTGGCACGGCGCCTCCAGGGCAGCGGTGTCACCGCCAACTCACTGACTCCAGGCATTGTGCGCACCAACCTGGGTCGCCACGTGGCAATCTCTGCAGCCGCCCAGCCCCTCTTCAACCTGGTGTCGCGCAGTTTGTTCCGGAGCCCCGAGGAGGGCGCGCGCACCTCTGTCTACCTGGCGTGCAGTCCTGACCTGGATGCCGTCCAAGGGAAATGCTTTGCCAACTGCCGGCCACAGACGCTCCTGGCTAAGGCCACCGACCCCGACGTGGCCGGGAAGCTTTGGGACATAAGCGAAGTGATGGTGGGCCTCGTTTCGTGAAACGTAAGGCGGTGGCAGACACTACAGACAGACTAGACTCGTTACTCGCCTTACTTACGGATATGCACTCCAGCCACCAGGAAAGATTTTGGTTCGACTTGCACGCTGAACTAGTTGGACTCAGTAACTCATCAACTTGGATTCTTCCAATAGACAAGTTTACCCTCCAAAAATTTAATAGGTCTTGCCCCGCCCTAAGTACTTCCGGTGTCGCAGCTTGTGTATCGAGGCAGGGCAAAGTGGCTGAAAGAGTTGCACAAAACACACGGTTGAATTTCGTTTGCTACAGGTCACTCTAGGACCAATGATGAAATTGTGAGTGTGTTGGGCACAGATTTGGGTGTGATAGCACACCACCATTTCTTTAATAATGAAGTGGCCGTGTGCTCTCACTGAATAGCCATGTTCAAAAATTGCTCAAACAGTCACTGTTACCAGAAGCGTCTTTTTTGTTCTCGCCGCAAGCGCCATTTTCTCATTTTGTTGACAGCGTTAGCGTGTAAGGGGGATGTGAGAGCGGGGACTAGCAGACGTGCAGTATATGACCATCTCACAGCGTCGCGTGCACTGTGGTCTTAAGCCACAGGACCAGCCCCGACACCAGAGGCCTGCTTGATCTCTGATTTCATCGGAACTGCCCGCTGAACTGGTCTATTAGAATCAGCAGCTAGGGTTGAAACAAACCTGTGGTATGGCCTTTTTATTTTCAGAAGCAGGACTATATGACACTGCCAAGCACAGCACAGTGACCAAGAACATAGTCTAGAGCCAGATGACATACTAAAAGAAATTAATTGGTCCGACCTCTGTTCCTCTCAGGTGAGCCAACTTGAAAATGTGAACATCCTACGGGCTTATTGCACATTTATTTATGATTATGTATTGTATGACTTTCAATGTTTTATGGCATTACTTTGTAGCTGCAACTGATTAATCTATTACTGAATTGGTTGCCAACTATTTCCATGATTGATTAACTGGCAGTGATTAATGGTCTGTCCTCCACTTGAATGTGTTTTTAATTTATTTTTAATTTTGTTGCTCTTGTTATGTCAGTTAATGATCATCAAATAATGCATTAACCAAACTTTGACATACCTGCGTGAACAATTTAGTTAGAATATTAATTTCTTTTTGTCGGGATGATCAACATCTTAAAAATGGTTTGCATGGTATAAAGTTGACTCAAAGGAGACACGATTGAGAAAAAACTTAAAAGCCATAGGGATTTGCAACAAAATTGAGTTGTTTCTTGTAGATGAGTAATCACGATCGTTTAATCTCCACTTTTCTGGGTTCATTTTTGTGATATGCCGATGGGTAGCATCATGTGACTTGAAGGATGCTATTTTTGTATAAATGTTCCTTTGAAAAAAATAAACATAAGCTTTTTCCCAAAGATGTGTTAATGAAGCTGTAAATATCCTCCACTTAGTATTACCAACTGTGATGTGTACATGTAATGGACCTTCTTCACGGTAACACGGTAACTCTCTTGGTGCGAAAGTTCTATTTTGTATCAGGTTTTTTTTTTTAACAAAAGATGGTTAATCTGTTTTTCAGGAGGTGTTATGTTTTACACTGTCTCTCCATGAAAAATAAATTGGGTACAAATACAATAAACGTCGGCACAATTTGAAATCCCAAATTCAAATCCACGCCAACCCCATCCCATTAACTCCACTAAACGGCCTAACCACTTTACTAAGCAGGCGATCAGAGTCTTTTTTAGAGAAAGTTTTATGGAATGACACAAGGCTAAGGGCACAGAATTTGTCGGGCTAGGCAATCACGGATGTGTCGGCAGTTCCACAGTGTCCTTCTCGCTGCTGGTTATACACACAGGGACGTGACACACTCATGGAAAGAACACCTACCTGATATAATATTGGACCATGGGTTCTCCAATGCATCACAGTACCACTTGTCCAAGATATTGAGGGTGAAGTCTACTGCAAACACATGGCATCGAATCATTTACTAGTCACTAATGTACCTGGTACCTCATGCACATGTTAGGTTGCCTGGCACGACAGAAAAAAGGAATCGTCCATGCATCACACGTCCATGCAGTTATCAAATCACAGCGCAGCAGGTGTGACAAGTGGCGTGGAGGCATTTTATATTCTGAAGCAATGTGCAAATGAGCGTACTTGTAGATATTCCCAGCAGTTCAAACATATCCTGGTGTGCCATCGCTGATCCACAGATACCTGGAAACACACAAAAATACATTCAGCTTATTAGAACAATGTGTGGGCTAGTGTTCCAAAGAAAATTGAGGATCGATTTAAAAGTGCTTCGAGCTAAAAATGTAATGAATCGATTAAAAAGAATGAGAATCAATTACAAAAATAATAATTAATAAATCTATGAATAAAAAAAATACTAATAGCTTGTTAAACTGACAGTACTAAAACAACATTAATCGGAAGATCGACAACAGATCGAGGAACAGCGTCTTCACCTTGCCACTGCACGAAGTCTAGCTGGGGCCTGCTCTTCGTGAGAACTCCGTTCAGGAATGCACTATTCAGACTGGCAGTGGGGACCGACATAGGCAGGTCCACAAAGCCCGATGCATGGGGCGTCATCTCAAACCACAGGGCTGTCGATGGGAGGGAGAGAGAGAGAATGTGAGGTGGTGCCCGCTTTTCCACAGTTTTGTTTTCATATTTGGACATGTGTGTGGTGACCCCACATATGAATAGAATTATCGAGCTGTTACAGGACTTGGTCACGTGTGGTAGGCTGATGCAATCTTTGCCACATGTGTCACTTGGGGCTGGCCGGTGGCTGTCATTGTGACATCACCTTCCTAGGAGGTTCTGTGTTATGTCTATTTAAGGAGTGAGCCTACGGGCCATCTCTCTCTTTGTGACCCGGTCCTCTGAATAAAGACATCGCAGAGAGCAACTTGGAGGTTTCCCGTCGTCCCTTCTTCCCTCATCTCACGGCGGATCTTCCGACCTCCAAATGTGCGTCTCTAAAATTAATTCATCCTTCAAATAGAGGTATGGGACTATCCCTGAAATATGCTAGAGGCATCAATGAACCCCCATTTCTATCATCTTAGCCTGTCCCCGTGATGTCTTCAAGCATGCTGAACCGCTGTCACTACCACTGACTGATGTCATTAAGGATCAGCCGAGACACACAAGACCGCGGCGGTGGCGGCGCAGGCAAAACCATCACATCCCCTACGCTCCGTGTTTCGGGGATATAATTATATTTCTTTTCTGACCTTGTGGTGCGCTACTGCACCTTGAGACACCTTTAGACAAAGAAAAGGGCTTTATAAATTGAATTGGTTGTATTATTATTTATATTACCTCTCAGGTCATTGATGCTGTATGCCTCCTTCTCAATGGCGCTGTAGACAGGGTAGGGGTTGGTGGCCGATCTGTTCACCTCCTCTGACGGGTAACGCACTTCCAGCTGAAAGTGAGCAAGACAAGTTTAAGACTAGTTTCATTACATTGTTTATCATAATTTTATTCTCTCTTTTTTCCCCCTGACTTATTTTCTTTTTCTCCCTGGTTTATGTCTTTCAACATGTGAAATGCTTTGATCTGCCCTTACAGGTAGACTTTTTTTTATATAAAAAGCTTGAAACATAATTTTCAGCACAAAGTTATATATGCATATTATAAGCTATTTAGACAAGCAGATGCACCAAACAGGTTATGTTTTCGGTCGCATTGGTTTGTCTGTCAGCAAAATAACTGAAAAGGTTATGCATGGATCTGGATGAAATTTTGTAGAGTTGTTGGAAATGGCAAACGGAACAAGTGATTACATTTTGGTGCATTTCTGTAGTCTATAAGTAACGAAATAATAGTGTCTAGTTTGACAACTGTTATGAGCTTACAAACTGAGATATTCTCCAGCAACACGCAGCAATTGCCTCCACTCTACTGTGTGGTACCAACACAAGACCCAGGATTACGTCCCACCTCTGGCAGATTGTGACAATATTTATTTTTATGACTATAACCCCATGTACCACCAAGAGCGAACAAACGGAACAAGTGATTACATTTTTACACTGCATTTCTGTAGCCTATAAGTAACATAATAGCGTCTAGATGTTTTTGCATCAGTGACCCCCATGGCCTCGGTCGTACTGTGCTGTGACCCGTTTCTTCGAATGGTTGTAATAGAATGAATGTATGTCTTTCTTATTTATAGTTGTATTCCCTGAAATTCAATATAAAATCGTAGATGAACATGAACAACACCCACAAACAGGGCAAGATGTACATAGAATAGACTTTTATAACTCCTGCCCCAACAAATAAAGACAGACAACATGTTGGGTATTATTATCTGTGTGCTCCAAATACACAGATACATGAAATGATAAAGGAAAAAGTTAATTCCCTTTCAGCTAAAGCTGTACAATTTTGCAATTTTAATGACTTTGAAAACTAGATTTTTAGATTTTTTTTAAGAAAACATAGCTCATGACACTGATGTTGTATTACATGCTGAACCTCAATCACTACCATTGATTGTGATGTCATAAAGGATCTGCCGAGACGGCGCACGAGACGGCCTTCGTGTGGCAGTCAGGGCTTGAAAACAGAATTATTTTTAAAACGTTCCGTTCCGAGCGGCTCAGGCAGGCCTATGTTTAACGTTTTCGTTCTCAGAACTGTTCCTCTACCAAAATATCGGTCCTGAACCGGTTCGGAATATAAACATTTCGTTTGTTCTTAAAGTTCCTTATTTTGTGCAATATTAAGTATATATAGATATAGTTTATACAAAATATATTTGGTGGACTTTCAAACTTCATTGCAACTGTATTCACATGAAAACCGGTTGTAAAACATTCGCTTCCTTGTCTGTCCACATGATGGAGCCCCAGATGCATGGGGCTTGATGACTGACAGTGAAAGTTGGATTGATGCACAACCGGAAATAGGATATGTTATAATATATCGAGAACAGAAAAAAAAACGTTTTTAACCGGTTTTGTGGATTTCATAATGTTCCGTTTCTGTTCCGGAACAGTTGAAGAAATATTTTTTTGTTTCCAATTCTGCTCCCCATAAAATTTTGTTCGTTTTCGTTTTTGTTCCTTGAACCGGTTCGGAGCCCTGGTTGCGGTGGACCACGCAAAACCGTTACAACCCCCACACTCTGCGTTTGGGGATATAATAACTTAATCAGTCAACATATTCTATTAATCACTATGTGCCATATTCTCACTTTTTGTACAGCCAATGAAACAAAAAAACAATTTCACATACATGGTTCATGAATAACGCGCTGGCATAGGGCCCCCACACGTCGGTCAGAGAGAAGAGCTCTTTGCTGTGGAGGTTTATCACGTAGTTTCTGGCGTCTTCACGTTCCGGCTTGTTTTCACTGCGACCAGATGCTATCTTCAGTGTCGGCTCCAAGTCGGAACTCCACTGTGGGTCATCGTACATCAAAGCCATGGCCCTGACACACACAAACAGTGTCATAGGAATCAATAAAGGTTAGCAATGGGCTACTTTTAGATTATTTTTCTGAAAAAATAAATAAATAAATCAATAAAACCATTTCCAACAGGTGTTATAGCTTTCAACTCGAAATAAAACCTCTAATCACGCTGCATTTAGAACATTAAAAATATTATTTAGGATTTCACTGCACACAATCACAGACAATCCATGAACTGAATAATGTGCTCATCTTAAGATAGAAACATCTAGCCTGGCGAGCCAGATCCAACGAGTCCACGCATCGCATGTGATTACCATTTAGCGGCGTGCGATGCGTGGACAATGCGTTGGTTCTGGCTCGCTAGGCTAATAATCGTTTGCATATGAATATATTCTTGTTATGACAGACAGAAAATGGGTGAGCCTGCCCTCTGCTGGAGATTCCCCACCATGACAAATTCACCCCGAATAACACTGCTCAGTGCGCACCCACAGCCAGTGTTATAAATATATTGTAAAGTAAATACTTTATAATTACTAGTTCCTTCTTCTAAATTGCAACTGCCTCAATCAAATATACATAGTTGTAAATCATTGCAACTATTTGCTGAATTGATTTTCATTTTGAAATTTTAAGTAATCCAAAAATAATCTCATAAGGGTGAATCAATTTAAAATAAAATAAATTCCACAGCACACCCAGCATAGCGTGATTGCCTCCCCTCATGGTCATATACTGCATGTCCACTCGTCCCCGCTCTCTCATTCCCCTATCACACTAACGCTGTCATAGAAAACGAGAAAATAGCTTTAAAATGTCCAAAAAGTGTCCCCTTTCCGAGCCCTGTATTTTGCAAAACACCCACCAGGTAGAGCCAGAGACACCAGACAGATACATAATGGAGTCCAGTAGGTCATCTCGGGCCAACCCTTGAACGACACCGAGCAGAGCCACAGCTGCTCTCTGGCCTCCTCCACTGCCCAGAAGTGCAATGTTTGGTACTGAGTCCTGCAGGAGCAAAATGGAATTATCTGTTGCGTACCGAATTGAATCAATCAATTCTTCAATGAGACCTAGGGGCAAGATATCTTCGTTCATAATCCTATCACTATCTCTCAAATAAAGAATGAAAAAATAGTGTTAGGGATTAAAATTGGGATTAAATCGGAAGCTGGGATGAAGAGTCTGGGGGCGGGGGACTGGGGAGACATTGCAGGAAAGCCGGAGAGGGGATGAGAACCCACGGCACTGCTCGACTTATGGTGTGGGGGAGCACTGAACCTTTAACGTGCGTTCAGGTGGTGACTTAATTAAAATCCCCTTCTTCTCCCCTTTTAAAAATGTTCCATGTCCCATGTTTGCGGGATGGGGGTCATCAATTGGCATTCACCCCACCCTAGCATTCACCCCAACTGCCACATTAATCAACACTAGAAGCCAATTCCTGCATCGCATGACACCTTACTTCTGGCGCTGTTACAAGCGTGAAAACACACGTTAAAGATGCGTCCTAAAGCTCAACTTTGCAATCATTTTACTAGAACATGCTTTGGTGGTGGAGGAAACTGGAGTGCCTGAGGGAAACCCACGCAGACACAGGGAGAAACTCCACTCATAATGGACCTGGGCGGGACCTACCTGTGTGAGGGTCACATTCATCCGTTCCAGCGCTGCCTTCACTACTTGGCTTCTCTGCTGGAGAAACTCAATCTCTCCATCGGACAGGGCCCCGCCGACAGAGACACGCACCTCCTGTCACGAACACAAAAACAGCCATTCAGTGGCCCATGTGTTTGAAGTGGGGGTAAAAGAATTAACTCCAATAATTGAGTGAGTGAAATATTAGTTGGAAAACATGAGTCGCAGATACATAACAAAAAAGCCCTGTATATTGGATATTTAACTTTGTTTTTTGAGTTAAATATCGTGATTAGGTTTAGGGTTAGGTTAAGGTTAGGATTAGGCTTAAAGTTAGGGTTGGGTCAGGTTAGGGGTAAGGTTAGGTTTAGTTTGGGGTTAAGGTTAGGGTTAGGTTAATGTTAGGATTGGGGTTAAGGTTAGGGTTAAGTTTAGGGTATGCTAGGGTTGGGTTAAGGTTAGGTTAGGGGTATGTAGTAGGACGTTACGGTTAGCTTGGGGGTTAGG
>OMKY01053692.1:0-15754 GCA_900302395.1 Bregmaceros cantori | reverse complement strand
ATTATTATTATTGTTATTATTATTATATTATTATTATTATTATTTTATGTTAGGAATCATTTCGAAAGATGTGCTATTATTATTATTGTTATTATCATTATAATTATGATTATCATTATAATTATTATGCTTTTATATTATTATTATTATATGTTAGGAATCATTTCGAAAGATATGCTATTATTATTATTATTATTATTATTATTGTTATTATTATTATTATTATTATTATTATTATTATTATGTCCATCAGCTACCCATAGTTCAGGTCCGCATTTTGACACGCGGAACGCATGACAGCGTGGAGCGGAGCTCCCGCTGTGTTTAGTCACGCGCCCGGCCGCGTGCCGCAAAGAATTATTATTTTCAGGTACCTTCCGTACCTCCAACGCCGGGGCTCACCCGCCCGACTCTACTGGCAGTGGTTTAAAATAAAACTAATTTGCCTGTAAATCAGGCTGTTATCTACGCCCTGCAATATCCCTAAAAGCTCGGACAAAAAAAACCTCTAAACACTCACATAGTCCCCACTGGATCAATATAAACTTTCCATAACTCTTATGCAGCATTTGTTGAAATGCGGGCTCAGGAGAGCCGGTTTGTTTTTCATGGCTCATTTTGCCTCGAGGTGTAATTTACAAAAATGAGATGGATAGCTTCTTAAGTGGAGAAGATTTATGGGCGCACAGCTGTCGCCCTGCACAGTTTAATCTCTATTGTTTTCCGATCACTTTTTATGCTGAGACGTATATACACTTCCCCCCAATATGCACAAAAAATGCCTCGCGATGGTCGGCTCAACATTTCCAAATGCTGACTGCAGAGAAGACACGTGCCATGCAAGTTGCGTGATATATTACCATAGTACATTGCAGCACCAGTGAAAAAAATACACATTAATGAGTGGTGATCAATACTCATATTACTAAAATGCTTCTAATGAGCTTTAATGTCATCAATTCAGGGTGGCTTGAGGATAAATGTAGATAGTGCGTCTTATGAAACTGTGTGATGCTTTTGTGGAAAGTGTTCTGCAGTATGCACTTTTTCAAGTTCATGACTGAATTTAGTTTTTTTAAGTTATTTTTTCAGTGTAAGCACCACTTTCCATTTTTTTAAATTAAATTTTTCTTTAAGTTATTTTTTTGGGCGCAAACACCGTTTTTCATTCTTTATTGAGAGAGATAGTCACAGGGTTAAATCGGAAACTGGGATGAAGAGTCGGGGGAGACATTGCAGAAAAGCCGGAGAGGGTATGCAAACCCGCCGCGCTGCTCGGCCTGTGGCCTGGGGGACGCACTCTCAGCCACTCTGCCACCGCGCGCCCATAACAGGGTTAGCTTTGAATGTGGTTTGAGCAAGATCGGGGGAAGACACTGTAGAAAGGTTGGTGACGGGAGAACTTGCAACTTGCAGAACTTGCTGACCACTAATCCTTCAAGGCAGTTTTGGATTGCTTGATGTGTCCGTAGAGTTTAAGGGTTCTGCTTTGGATTATTGTCATTATTGGTTTGAGTGATAGTTAGTCTACGGAGTTATTTTATTTCTATGTGGTCTAAAAGGTGGTGTCCTGTCATCCATCGCATGATGTGTTTTTGGAATGTTTCGATTATACTACTCAACTTTGTGGTCCAGTTTACACATTCATGGCTGTATAATACTCAGTGCATGCCTGCATTGACATGAATTTCAGCGTTTCATTTGCTGTGATGTAAAGTGTGAATCCAAAAAACCTGCTTATTTGCGAAACCTTAACCATAGCTCTAACCCCTAACCCCTAATCTTAACTATAGGCCTCACCCTAGCCCCTAGCCCCTAAACTAACCCTAACAAAATAATCAAAACGTTTTTGGTTATCGGAACGCGGAGCCATCGAAACTGTGGGTGCCCCCGATAACACTACAGACAGGATGTATGTATTGTAGGTTTTGGCTTTGAGAGGGGAATTGGTTATTAAATTCCTACACCCGGCCAACAAAAGAAGATATAATATTGAGCTGTTCTAATGTAAGATCCAGCTTTGTGGATGAATGTGTATGGAGTGCGGAGCAGCATCTGCTGCCAGCGTCTTATGGCCGTCTCCTCATTAGCAGGCAGGCTGGCGTGGGAAGCCCACCATCTGCTAGTCAGGGCCTGGTCCATCGGGCTCGACGCACCGGCTCCTCTCTCTCACCCCTCCAGCCAACAAGTGTCGGATGGACAGGAGCATGTAATGTCAGGGTGACAGGAGCCCTGTCTCTGGGGCTCAGTGCTACAGTAATATGCTGCCCGGGGTCTTCATGGTTGAGATCTAAAGGAGAGGGGGTCATGCTTTTTTAAATGGAGTTTTCATGGGGGCTGCATCAGTGGGGCAGTTAGTTTAAATCAAATCAAATCAAACTTTATGTAGCACTTTTCATGCAGAGCAATTCAAAGTGCTTTACAGCAACACAAAAAAGCAAAACAACAAGAATAAAAAGGAACACTTGATCCCCAACCTTTCAAACCCATTAAAGCAAACATACCCACATACAAATACAAGAGCACACACAATGGATTTGTCGTTAAAATGATAGACATGGCTTGGCACTGAGGATATACAGCAAGAGGAAACGCTGGAGTACTAATGACAAAAATAAATACATAGATAAATAAATGAAAACAATACAAATATTTACCAGTATAGTAATACAATTATAGTGATAATGATAAAAAATAATAAATAATAAATACATAAATACATAATTAAATAAAAGTATCTAATGCAAAGATAGATAGTGATAATAATAGTAAAACTAACTAAAAGCTGTTAAGATGAAAGCAAAGAATACTCAATTAAAAGCTTGCTTAAATAAATGTGTGTTAAGTTTCCTCTTAAAAATATAAAATAATTTAGACCGCTTCATCCAGCCTTATAGACACTTGTGCCCAGAGATGGCAAGTAACAAAGTACATATACTTAAGTACTGTACATTAGTTGTCTTTTCATGTATGTGTACTTTTAGAAGTACTTTTTTTGTCTGGTGACTTTTTACTTTTACTGAGTGGATTTTTTCATTTAAATGCCGATACTTCTACTCCTTAACTCATCTACTACTTACTTTTTTTCTGCGCACCGATGGTAGGTAGTAGGGATATGTATAATGTGAATGAGCCTGCAGGTGTCGCCGCTGAGCAACTGGAGTGAACAAGGTGCCATATCTCCTGTCGCCCCATTCAATACTGAGATGAGTGGACTGATGCAGTGTTATTGTGTAAACCCTCAGTTACTGTTGTTTGTGTTATTAAGAGTTGGGCCCATGAGCATGATTTGAGAACATTTCAGATGTTAATTTTCATGTTCAGCAGTGGGATTTATGAACTTAAAGTGAAGTTTTTAGTAATCTATTTGAACAATCAAACATTGTAAAACTAGCATTGAAAAGGTGTGCATTTTATATACAAATGTATTTTTTTAGTTTGTTCTTTATACTTTCAAAAATAATGTTGAGTACAGTTTACAGCCTGCACTTGTTGTGTTTCTGAGCCTGTACTTCTTACTCTACTCAAATAGACTTTTGGATCAGTACTTTGTAGTCGTACTCGAGTTGTTTTTTTCACAAATGTATTTTACTCTTACTCAAGTAAGAAATCTGGTTACCTTTGCCATCTCTGCTTATGCCCGTGGCTTAGTTGACAGTAGCTGCATCAGCTTGAAACTGCCCCAGCACTCAAACCAGCCATCCTAATTGTCATGTTCATGATCCGGTCAACCAGACAAATGCGTCACTGAGAAATTACTCTTGAGTGGTGACTCAGGCCATTTGGTTCAGGAAATATTCTATTTCCAGGCTCTCTAATCTGTCTCCTGCTGTCTCCCTGTAGCGTGACTGCTGTGTGCCTCGTTGATCAATTGCATTGTTTCGTCTGAGTAAACTGTTACACTTCCATGTTGAAAGATAAGATAAGATACTTTATTTAGTCACACATACATACATGTACAGTGGAATTCTTCGTCCGCATTTAACCCATCCCTGAGGAGCGGTGGGCAGCCATGTTTGCGGCGCCCGGGGGCCGACTCCAGATTGTGAGCCAGCACCTTGGCCAGGGGCACTGACTGGAGCAGGTTGACTAGAACATGTTTTTGGGGGAAACCGGGGTGCCCCGAGGAAACCCACGCAGACGCGGGGAGATCATGTAAACTCCACACAGAAAGTGTCTGGGACTCAAACCCAGGACCATCTAGCTGCGAAGCAGCTATTATTTTTTGCTGTAGATTTTTTTTTTTTCGTTTATTTCTTTCGCCATTTTCTCATTTTATGGACAAAATGCCAGCCCCCTGTATTTCCCGGGTGAACCGGTTTATACACAGTATGCACTAATATGAACAATGTTGCTAGTTCACAGGCCACTGCAAAATCAGTTCAGTTCAGTCAATTATGTGAATGTTGAAAATGTTCACACACACACACACACACAATTTCATGAATTGTGTATTTCATGAATTGTGTATTCTCTGCACATCGCTAAGAATGACGATTTAATAACCCAGAAACCTCATCTCTGGGAAAGAATTTCATTTGCATTGGTTAATTATGGCAAAAGCTATTTCACATTAAAAACCAAGCTGGAAGACACACATCTAAATGGTAAATATGAAGCCAAAAAGTCTGCCGTGGCAGAACCTTCGTGTTAGCGATGACTCTTGAATGGATGCATTTGTACCAGACCAAATCCATGACCAGACCCAAATGGAAGATGCTGTTCCAATTCTTAGACGTTAACAAAAACAACCTGTACCATGCCCCGATGATGGCAGAATTCCTACAGGTGGCAGAGTGGTTAGAGAGCTAGAGAACTGAGCAGCACTGCGGGTTTGCATACCCTCTCCAGCTTTTCTGCAATGTCCCCAATGCAGAGCGGTGCCGCACTCGTTAGCATTGCTGCTCACAGCAATGCTAACAACAGAGCTTGAAACAGAGCTTGAAAACCAAATTATTTTTAAAAAGTTCCGTTCCGAACGGTTCAGGCAGGCCTCTGTTTAACGTTTTCGTTCTCGGAACTGTTCCGCTACCAAAATATCGGTCCTGAACCGGTTGGGAACGCAAAAATTTTGTTGGTTCTTAAAGTTCCTTATATTGTGCAATGTTACATTTTTAGATATAGTTAGTACAAAATATATTTGCTGGACTTTCAAACTTGCAACTGTATTAACGTGAAAACCGGCTTTGAAACGCCATTACATTCGCTACCTCGTCTGTCCACAAGATGGAGCCCCAGATTCATGGGGCTTGATGACTAACAGTGAAAGTTGGATGGATGCACAACCGGCCCTGGTGAGGAAGCAAGAAGTTCCTGGGTTCGAATCCCAACCGGGACAGGTCCTTTCTGTGTGGAGTTTACATGTTCTCCCCGTGTCTGCGTCGGTTTCGTCTGGGCACTCCGGTTTCCTCCACCATCCAAAAAAAACATTCTAGTTAACCTGCTCCATTCAGTGTCCCTGGCCAAGGCACAGGCTCAGAATCTGGAGTTGGCCCCCGGGCGCTGCACACGCGGCTGCCCACTGCTCCTCGGGGATGGGTTAAACGCTGAGGATGAATTTCACTGTACATGTATGTATGTGTGACGAAATAAAGTACCTTTACCTTTAGGGCTGCAACTAACGATTTTTTTTAGTAGTGATTAGTTGCCGATTATTGAAATGATTAGTTGATTAAACGGTGTGATAATTTTTCCTTTAAAAGTACCCCAAATTCTCACAGCAAGCGACTATTACGAGAAATTAATCCGGTTAACTTGAAATCTAGTCAAATTTGTCTCTTTTTTTACCATCTAATGTACAAAGATTGAGTTATATCCTCCGACAACAAATTTATTACGTGTTATTTGTATTGAAATGTTTTCATGGTTTTCTTCATATTCATGTGTTTTTTAATCAATTACGTCCATGTAATATATACATATTTTCTGAAATTATGAATATCAAATTTGTGTGGATTAATGGGGGAAAAACATCAGCTCAAAAATGCTGACAATAACATCCATTTAATTATTTGCAGATTATCGATTATTAGATTAGTTGTTAATTTTATAATCGATTAATCACCGAGTAATCAACTAATTGTTGCAGCCTTATTTACCTTTACCTGCTGTTCTGAGCCTTCATCTCAGATGTGAGACAGTTGCCTCAACGATGTGTTGAGTAATAAAGAGGTGTATACATCAGCACTGTGCACTGTGAGTCTCGTTAAATGCAATATGAAGCTCTCATGCATCACCCAATTTCTTTCCACCAGGCTGCAGTGCTGTCAGACAAGAGAAACATCAAGATTCATTGAACATGTTCACACTTCTCTTCTACAGCAGCCACTAAAGGAACGAGTGCAGGGGCCAAGTGTCTGTCATGCTGGGAGATTTATCCAAGTGTAATGCTGCCATTTCATTATGTTGATGAATTGTTATGTTAAATGGTCTGGATATGTTTTATGTAAGGGAACTTCAGAATCCCAGGATACCTTATCAATTTCAGAAAGGGGATTATGTTCATTCAGCAGTTCCAGAGTACCGTCGGTAGTAATCACGGCTATGAACAAATATTTTTTCCCAATCGTTTCGTCCGGAACAGAAACATAATAACGTTTCCGGTTATGAGTTCCAACAATAAATTGACGTTCCCGAACCGGTTAGAACAAAACATATTGTTCCCGGAACGGAACTGTCAGCTGTTTAATGCTATGTCGGGGCGAACCCACAGCGACTTGCTACAGAAACCCACTGCTGCCCACTGGTAGCGGTCTATAGTCGAGGTCTCATTGCGTGTCGGGGCGAACCCACAGCACCACACAGAGTCCAGTGATGATTCTTCACTGCTGCATCGTAGATTTTATAAATACTTTAGTTTTATTTTCAAGTTATCCCAAAGTGCACTCCTTCAAAACCTTTACAACCCTACACTCTGCGCTTCAGGGATGTGATAAACATACACTGTATGTACTATTATAGCTAACAGAACATTGCTGGCAGCTGACAATCAATTTGGTTAAACACTGAGAATCATGGACAGTTTGGGTGTCTGAGATGTGTTATATATAAGCTTTATAAGCACAGTGATGATTTCCTGTGCTGATCTAGACTTTGTGTCCAATAATTAATTAATTAATTAATTAGCACCACTGAATCACCCGGTTAATAACTGGGACTCAGCAGGTCACACACTCTAAAGGCCGATTCATACCCTACGTGTGGCGATTACGTACGCAATCTGTCCGTACGTTCCACGCGTTGTCGCCTTCATTCCTCCGAGCATCTTTTACGTTACTGTGTGCAACAACAGCTTTTCATACTCAATAGCTCCCACATCATCCGTTCACACGTAGTCATAAGGTCCCCAGATCCGTGTCAATTTACACACGTAATCGACAGAGAGAATGTGTGAAACGCTCCAAACATATCTGTATCCGTAGTTTACGAGTGGCATGAATAGGCCTCTAATGTCATTTTAGACAAAGCCATTTCAGATGGCCTCAAAGCTTAGAGTACAGTAGAGGTGTGTTGAAATATATACTCATTTACTCTTACATTACATTTTCTTCTGTACTTTTTAACTTTTGGAGTACATTTTTTACAAGTTACTTTCTACTTTTACTCGAGTAAATTTGAGTTGAAAAGAAAAACGTTTTACTGAAATGTCATAAATTTGTTACTCGTTACATTACCTTGGCCTTTAGCGACACCGGTTGGAAACTGTTGACAAAAATGTAGCGCTATCTCTGTCTCGCTCTTTCTCTCTCTCCCTATTGGGCGGTCTCTCTCATGTCTGTTTTTTATTTTTACTGAAAGTTACTCAGTACTTTCTCTACTTAAGTAACTTTTTGGTGGAGTACTTTGAAGGATTAGTGATCGGCAAGAGAAGTAGAGGAAAACGATGGTGCGACAACATCTACGAATGGTCAAGACTCGACCTGCCAACACACAACAGAATGACACTGGACCGGAAACTCTGGAGAAAGCTGACCCACATTGGTGCACATTCTGTTACAAGCGAAGAGAAAGTGAACTTTGATGAGATGAGTACAAAAATACAACAACAAAGAACAGGAAATTGCTTACATTTTAATTTTCAGGCTGCCAAAGATTCATTCCACTAGAGCGCACAATAGACTTTAATAGCTAGTCAATTATAAGGACTGGAACTGTGTTTTTTCCCTCATGCCATTATGAAATCTTAATAAACAATAATGACAATCAGCAAAGTGCAGCAGATGTCTACCCTTGAAATGAAGTAAGCAACCACTCTGTAGTGCTGGCCCTGTGGTACAGTCAGTTAGACTGCTGCAACCAGCCCCATACACTATTGTGCTTGTGGCTTGGACTCACAGTGGACGCAGCTGTTGTGAGATCGCTTCCCCTCACCAACATAAGCATACTGCGGGTCTGCCTCCCCCTGCTTTCATCCCCTTTCACACTAACCTCTCTCCCTTCGCTGGAGGAGGATATACTATACCCGCTGCTTCAGGAGAGCACAAAATGTAATAAACTTTGAGTACATTTCTGAGCCTGTACTTTTAACTCTACTCGAGTAGATATTTCGATCAGTACGTTGTAGTTGTACACAAGTTGTTTTTTCACAAATGTATTTTACTCTTACTTGAGTAAGAAATTTGGGTACTTGCCATCTCTGATCACCATATTGTATGGCAGCACACTCAAACACACACTACTTAGACTGGAAAGAAGATAGAACAGGGGTTCCAAAATCGTCAACCATCAACTCCCCACACTGGACTCTCTCCACAAACACACCAGAAAACGCACATTGAAAATAATCAGGGACCCTTCGCATCCTGCAAACCATCTATTCAAACACCTTCCCTCTGGCAGGAGGCTCATGCCATTGGGCAGAAGAACTAAAAGACACAATTTCATTCTTCCCCTCTGCTGTGCGGCTGCTTAACTCCTCGTCACTGTGCTCCTGACTGCTATGTACCACACCTTGTGTCCTGCCCATGTCTGTGGTGCCCTGTATTTACCTGCTGTACCTTTTTTTTGTATAATGTATTGTTGTATTTTGTGTGATGCATTGTTGAGCCACAAATTCCACCGACCTAGCCATGTGGCAATAAACTTGAACAGCATGCTGAGGAATGCTATTGAAGAGAGGGCTCAGAGAGTGCATGAAGATTCAGTAGCATTGCTCAAAACCATGGAAACACGTAAGGGTTCAACATTTTGTTTTTTGGCTGCTCCAAGCAGGTTATGTTTTCGGTCGAGTTGGTTTGTCTGTCAGCAGGATAACTGAAAAAAGTTGTGCATGGATCTGGATGAAATTTTGTACAGTTGTTGGAAATGGACAGAATAAGTGATTCAATTTTAGTGCATTTCTTTAGCCTCTAAGTAACTTAACATAATAGCGTGTTTATTAACTCAAATTAAAAATGATTCAATTCAGAGGAAATAACTCATTAAATATGTTAATGAGTTAATAAAATAATACAATTATAAATAATATTATAATATAATAAATAATAAAATAATATTTAATAAAATATGTTCATTCACACATCATAAATATGTGTGAATGTCTGTAATCAGTGGGATGTCAGGTGCAATGGAAGAATGGTGTGGTGCGTGTATGAAGTGCAAAACTTAACAAAAAAGGCGGCGGCGGCTGCTGCTGCCCCACTAATCAGGTCTGGAGGGAAGGAGCAAGGAGTGAGAGCACACCTGGTGTTAAATAGGCTCCACTGCAGGTGGAGCCACTCTGCTAATCACCTCCCCCACCCTGCTCTGCTACCTGCTAGCCAAGCAGGCTAGCAGGCCGGATCACAGCACAAACTCCAGCAACACGGAGCGGCCACTCTACTGCATCAGGCTAAACATATTTATTTTAAATAAATATTTAAATAAATATTACATATTTAAAATATGTATTTATATGACTATAATCCCACATACCACTAAGAGCATGCTCGCGAACCCCTGGTGACAAGTGATTGCATTTTGGTGCATTTCTGTAGCCTAAAAGTAACATAATAGCGCCTACATGTTTTGGCATCAGTGACCGTTTGGTCTTGCCGCAGGTTGGCACTCTCTGAGTGATTCTTGTCTTTTAATGTAATTTTGCCTGCCCCTTCAGGCCATTTTCAGCTTCATTTTGACAGGATTATATTGGAAACGGAGTGAAGGTAGGTGATGTGGACATGTGGCAAAGCTCTCGTGGGGTGAATCGAATTGCACTGCTCTGCCTAGCCTACTGAGCTACTACGTTCAGGTGACATCCATTGTACAGCATGCTAGGTTTCAGTAGTTCACCTCAATGTCCAGACTATATCATCTTCTCAACCCATCTCCATTGTCCATGATATGACGGTTGAAGTTAAAACTGATAATTCCGGTGTATTATTTTCCGAAATGTAAGGTGCGAATCCCCAAAAAATCCACTTATTTTGAAAGGGTAAAGCCCTAGCCCCCAATCCCTAACCTAACTCCCAACCTAACCCTAACCTCCTACTACATACCCCTAACCTTAACCATAACCTAAACTTAACCTAACCCAACCCTAACTTAACCCTAATCGTAACCTTAACTTAACCCTAACCTCAACCTAACCCAAACCTTAACCCTAATCCTAACCTAACCCTTACAAAATAAGCGGACCGTTTTTGGGATTTGAACTACATAACGGCAAAAAATACGCCAGAATTATGCTTTGAATGCCTCAGGGTTTACATAGCAACTCAGAATAAATCGAACACCATCAAAACATTTTATGGGTGTACTTTATAACAGCTCATAAACTCAACAAATAAATCATTCCTAAAAATTAATTGCTGCCCAAATATTTTTGATGTAATTTGCCTTATCTTGCCAAGTTTTTTTTAAGAGTAGAACTCTTAAAGAGAAACAAGAGAGGTGTGAAGAGTGAGGGACAGCGGAATGATGTGTTGGCAGACAGTGAAATCGGGGTCGTGTTGGGGGACGCCAGGCGTGGACGAGGCGTCAAGAGCACCTTGGTCGAGGCGTTGTGCGGCTGTCGTAGGGCACATCTGCCGGTTCTGCGCGCGGGTAGGCACGTCTGCCGCTTACGCGTGTCCTTCCAGACAGCCCGGACACGCAGGCAGGTGTCCGCACCATGGGGGCTTTGTCGTGAATCATGTGACAACATTAATATTTGTTATCTGAATTTACCTCTGCTCATGAAGTTATCTATCAGGAATTATGTACTCAAAAGGTTTTGAGTGCTTGGATATCATGCGATGCATGTTTAAAAGTAATCCCTTATAGCTACAATTTACTTGTTGAAAATTGTAATCAGTGACATAATCACACACTTTTGGATTACTTTTAGATTACTTATATAGACGAGTTCGGGGGGTACTTCCGGTCTCTGAACGTCACGTCCGGGGTCATTTACTTGCCGTGTATTTGGCTAGTTTTCCAACATGTCTATTTGGTGGAAGCATACACCTACAGGGTTATTTAAAAATTGTGGTGGTAACTTGCTGTGTGCTATTCCACACCCAAATGTTCTCATGCAGATCTTTGATCCAAAAATGCATGATTTAATAATCAGTGAAACCTGTTCCATTTTCTCATTCCTTTTGGAATCACTAGAAGAAGCAGCCAGCCTATTGGTCCAGAAGAACTTGTGACCACTCGCTGAGTAACTTTATGTCGGATTTTGACTGTATTTCATCAATAATTATACAACATTGTGAACGGAGCGAGGTTGGTGATGTGTAACTGTTCACAGAGCGACACCTAGTGGTCGGATTTTGAATTGGTGTGCGTTTTGTGTGTTTTGTGTGCTCGCACCTCGGTCCAGTACCAGGATTGGCATAGGCAACAATAAGGCACCGGAAGTGACCTGCAGAACGGCGGGACAAATGACTGCCACCATTGTTTCACGCGTAAACCCGTCATCAACTTCATGCATTCAAATTATTCCTAATTTCTTAACTTCAGAGATTTTGTTTCAAACTGTGATCTACAGGGGCTGGCTCTGTTGGACCGCAACCCTGTCTTCACAATAAGCTAGTCAAAGAAGACGGAAAATGACGCTTGTGCCCCAAAAATAAAACATTGCAGCATGAGCTGCAGAGAAAATCATCTTTCCCCCGCTATCCCTATCCAAGACCTGTTCACCGCCACACCCAGGGAGAGGGCATGTAATATTTCTGCTGAGTCCAATGTGTCCGACCCCAATTCCATGTGTGCATACTGCTTGCCTATGCAAGGTGGCGAAAAAAGTTGATTACGATTCACAACGGGCTCTGGGCAGCGGGCTTGAGGGCTATGATGATAGGTAGATGCTATTGTTAGCACAGTGGTACACCCCGAAGTCGCTCCTGCAGTCTGTGGCTGTGTCCGAAATTCTCCCTAACCCCCATATAGTGCACTATATAGGGTGCACGCCATTTTGTAGGGGTGTCCGAATTCTCCATGTACCCTAGATAGTGCGCTGAAAGTATCCCACAATGCACCGCAAAAAGTAGTGAGCATCGGATGTACCCTAGACGAAGCAATATAACCCATAATGCATTGCAAGACGTTTTAAAAATGCTGCCGTTGCTGTTGAGTGCACTATAAGTGAGTGCACTTTGGGGGGGGGTAGGGAGTAGGGGATAGGGAGCGATTTCGGACACAGTCTGTGAGTATATATTTCAACAGGCTATATTATTACCCTATAAAGAGGTGCTTGTGTAGAGAACTATGCCTAATGATGCCAACATATTGCTCCAAATAATCCCATACAGTGATCCTGGTAGTATTTCTATCTAATTAGGCTGGCTGACCGGCTGGTGGTAAGGCCTAAAGCAGCGCTCTGGCTTTAGTTGCGCTGCCATGTCAAGTAGCATCTCCGCCAAAAGCTGGCTAGCATTCTAGCCAAACAGGCTAATTGGCCTACAGCGCGGTCTTGCCTGGGCGCCTTCCCCGTGTCTTGTAGCGTCTCGGTCGGCCATAGCCCGGTTAGCTAGCCTGGTGAGCCAGAACCAAGCTACCAGTTAGCATGCTAGGCTAGCAGTTATATGATCAGTGGGAGTTATTCGGAGCAGACGTTGACATCATTAGGCATAGTTCTCTACAAATGCATTTCTAATATAGGGTAAAAATATGGGCTTTGAAAATATATACACACACAAATATACACACAAATCACAGTACCTGTATTATTATTTTATAAAATTATTACTGTAGCGCTGACTTACCTATAAGACACGCCCATATCTCCATATTTGGAAACCAGTGCCCCTGGTTGGCCGTTCACGGCAATTGAATGTCATGCACACTACTTAATATGAAGGCTTTTATCCAATATTTTTTCCATTCGGTTCATTTTCGGTTACAATTTCCACCAATAAATAATAATAATAATAATAATAATAATAATAATAATAATAATAATAATAAGTTATCCCAATATGCTCCATTGAGGAACGAAAATAAAATCAGTATAAACCGGTTACCACTATTTTTAAATAAGTGTTCCTGTTCCAGAACTTAAAAGATAACAACGTTTCCGGTTTCGTTCCTGTTCCCTGGAAAACACAAAAAGTTCCTGGTTTTCATTTTCGTCAGCAGATGTCTCTATCTCTATATCACCGGGTGTTGCAGTAGGCAGTATCTCCTACCACTGAGCACAAGACTCGAAGATCCCTCGTCTCTATCCCACCAGTACCAACATCTTCTCCTCAGCATCCATCACCCTCCTAAAGGCCACACACCATCTCCTCACTGATGTGCGAGGCCTTGATCGATGTGCCTCCCTCCGACACATGGTGGGGAGGAGCGGAGCCATGGGGAGTGGGGGAGGTGGGTGGGAGGATGGAGTCGATTGTGTCGATGCCACTAGGAAGGAATAATGATCACAGCATGGGCATGTGTAGAGAAACCGGTTTGCCGTTATAATGTTTCTTTGTCGTAAAGTATAGCAAGATAGATGGCTGCTTGGATGGAGGATGCGGAGTAAAAGAAATGAAGTGGGCCAACAACTTAGTGATTGCTTTCACTGTCTTTTTCAGTGATCTACGGGTCTTATTAATGAAGTGCTCTGCGGCTGGGCTAACAAGTCAGTTTCGTGGAATAACCAAGGTACAAGGAAACGCTACAATTAAAAAACAGCTCAAGGAAACACTACAATAAAAAACAGTTCAAGGTGTTTTATTGTAGTGTTTATATGCTGGGGCTGCATTGAAGCGGTTGAAACGATTAGTCGACAAATCGCTTGAATTTTTCTGAAAAGAACAGTCAAAATTTTCTTATTTATATATATTACAAAGAATTACAAGAGATTAACCATCAAAGTTGGTTCTTCTCAGCCAGAGATGGGCAGAAATTTACTCTGTTACAATTTCTTTGTGTACCTTTTTACTTATGGAGTACATTTTTCAAAAGTTACTTTCTACTTTTACTTGAGTAAATTTGAGGTGAAAAAAATACTTTTTACTGAGGTGTCAGCAATTCGCTACTTGTTACATTAATTTGGCCTTTAGCGACACCTGTTGGGAACTGTTGGCACATATTTTGGCATCTCTCTCTCCCCCTCTCGGTCTCTCTCTCTCTCTTGTCTCTCCGTCTCTCCCTCTTGGTCTCTCTCTCTCTCGGTCTCTATCTCTCTCTGTATCATCTATCTTTAACCGATAGTTAAAGGCTTAGATAATTACTAAGCAACTCATGGTACTGCATGCTAATTTTCCCAGCACTGCCTGATCAGTTTTTTTCTATAGACCATTTCAATGTTTGTAAACAGAAGTGAGTGCGTGCGCATGCGTGGCGAATGTTATAGGGGGCGTGCATGCTTTTTCAGAGTTATATGTGATCTGATGGCGATCTGGCCGGGCTGAGAGCAAGTTCACAAACATGATTTAACTCTTTGTTCTTTGTACGTGTGTGGCCCCGAAACATTGACGCCAAGGAAATGTGCAGATTCAAAACAAGGAACAGTGTGGGGCAATGCCAGTCTTGTGACATTCCCGCAAACGAAATCCTGACACACTTTGATAATTTGATGCTACTGGAAGTCACGACACCTGATCCTGCCCAGCGTTGCATTTTGCGTGTCCTGAATGAATTATCTACACTAAAGTGTCATCTGACAAGCAATTTTTAGTACCAGCTATGCTCCCATTCTGAGCGTGAAAGTTTGATGTGAAATACGTTCAGTTCAATACTATGCGCGTATCTTCAAATCAAATCAAATCAAACTTTATTTATATAGCACTTTTCATGCAGAGCAATTCAAAGTGCTTTACAGCAACAAACAAAGCAAAACAACGAGAACAAAAGGAACACTCAATCCCCAACCTTCCCAACCCATTAAAACAACCATAACCACATACAAATACAAGAGCACATGCGCGCACACCCACACACACACACACCCACACACACACACACACACACACAGTCAAGTGATTTGTCATTAAAATGAGAGACATGGTTTGGCACCGAAGATGTACAGCAAGAGGAAGCGCTGGAGTACTAATGTCAGAAAGATTTTTAGTACAAATAGAATGAAATAAATAAATAAAGAACTAAAAACAGTGTGAATATTTACCGGTATAGAAAATGATAGTAATGGTAATAATAAATAAATAAATACATAATGAAAACGAACTAAAATGCTGTTAAAATGAAAGCAAAGACTAGTATAATATAATATAAATAAGTACATTGTTAATATAATAAATAGATATGTGGCGACTAAGTGCCAGTGTACTCAGTTAAAAGCTAGATGTGTGTTGTGCAGACTGCAAAGCAAATCCAACACATGACTGACTGACTGTGTGAGACCAAG
>OMKY01053689.1:7469-22518 GCA_900302395.1 Bregmaceros cantori | reverse complement strand
AATGGAGGCTAGTCGGTCTAGGAGGGTGGAATGGGAAATGGTGTCAAATGCGGCGCTCAGATCAAGGAGGATGAGGATGGATAATTGTCCAGAGTCAGCTGCCAGCAGAAGGTCGTTTGTGATTTTGATGAGGGCTGTTTCTGTGCTGTGGCGATCATTTCAATAACCGATTATCATTGATTAATCGGTTGCAGCTCTACAACATTTTTTTCCTTGATGCGACAAAAAATAGTCGCTCTGCCTGCGCCATGTAGCTTCTATACTGGGCATGCTGACATGGTCATGTGTGTGCGCTGTCCAGTAATGCCATAATGATGTGTTCAATTAGTGGAAGGGGGGACCACTCTAAGCGGTACACTCAGAGTGTTGTGTTATTAGAACATAGAGTGGGTGTTGTGGCCTATTACACACACACAGCGCTCTATTCCATACTGTCGACAACGTCTCCTTTCAGAGTGGGACTTCTCCATGGACCTACACATTCCTTATCGCTCATGTCATAGACAACTTTGACTAAGGTTCATTGCTTGTTTTATTCCCAGCAGAGCTGTGTGACAAATGGGGATTAGAACCTGTAGTGCTGCTCGACCTGTGGTCTGAGGGGTGGGGTGGGGGCTTTATAACCACTCTGCCACCACGCCTCCCCGTTTGTGTATGTGTGTGTAGTGAGTGTGACCGAACTGGGGGCATTAGAATCACACAACACAATATGATTGGATAAGAAGCACATGATGAACTGTAAAACACCATGACCTAAACGTCTGTGCTCTACGACGGTGTATATAAACAGCTGAGCAATGCAAAAAGCAAAGCAATCACTGTCTTTGTATACTGGATTACCCAGAGTTCACCCTCGTTGCTTGTGTGTATTGTATTCTGTATTCAGTATTCGTTTGCTTGTATACGCATACAAATCAACTCCTCTGTTTGCCTCCTGTGTAGGAGTGTGCCGGTGAACCGCTCTTCATGCTGTACTGTGCCATCAAACAGCAGATGGAGAAGGGACCCATAGACGCTATCACTGGGGAGGCTCGCTACTCCCTCAGTGAGGACAAGCTGATCAGACAGCAGATAGACTACAAGACACTGGTACGGATAACGCTGAGATCTTTGATGATATTCAATGAAAATGTAACCTGGAAGCAACAATAGGGCTGTTGCATGTGACCTCGCGGGTTGGCGGCGGCAGACATTATGGTGGTATCTGTTATGATTCTCAAGAAGACTAATAATAGGAACCCAAGCAGAGCATGACAAAGGTTTGGGTTAATCAAAAGTACACCCGTATATTTATGTGAAACACAAGGACTATATGCAATGTAATAAGATGATTCAGGAAAACAAAACAAAACGAAGAAGTAGTGGTCAACTAGTTGTGGTACATAGATCAAACACAGTCTCAAGGTGCAGATCTTCAGATAGACCTTCATAGTTCATGAAGAAATGTCCAAGATGACTTATCTCTTCTTTTCAAGTTGCTTGACTGCAGACCCGGCTTGGTCTGCCGGAGGGGAGAGGTCTGGAAGCAGATAGAGCCAAGCAGTTATTCCTAATAATTTAGCTGGAACTCGACTAATGCAGGGGTGACGTCATCAGGAACGAACTCGCATCGAGGATAGGAAACATAACATGCCCTCACAGGGAACACACCTGACTGGGGATTTTGCCGCCGTATTGTCCGAACGCCAATGCAGTCCTTTTAAAGTGAGCGGGAGCTAAGCCGACCGTTGCTGCCCCGAAGAGGATCAGCTACTGTGAAACGGACGGAGATGTGCCGTTCATGGCCGGACGGCTCGCAACCGTATTATTGTGGTCAGACGAACAGGCAGAGAGTGATATTTGCATAACATTGTCTGTTTAAAACTGTTCTATAATTTATTTATCCATGTTAATATGCTATCAACCGCCAGCAGATGGCAGCCTAACTACGTCCATTGTATTTACCCCTACATAATGGACGTGAGGTAAGTTATACCACTTAACCGTACCTATATTCACCATATGTGATACCCCCAAAATGCCGTCGCCAAGCCGTGACGTCACGCGCAACAGCCCTATTGCAACAAAATGAGCTCTTTTCAGTGCAAGTGGCAAAGGATGCACCATAAAGTGGTGACAGTAATTGCCCCACAGATTTAAGGCTTGTCCGTGCTATTTGTGTCGAGTAATTTATGTCACTCACCCCACCCCCACGCCCCGTGCAGCCGAGCCAAGATTTCGTGACCGTGCAGCTTGTTCAACACAACAACAAACTTGTTCTTTTTTTTAACTTTCTCCCAGATTAGTTGCTAAAAGATATCTCTCAGAAGTCCATCCTCTTCCAAAATGCTGTGTCCAGTCTGCCGTCTCATTTACATAGTGTTCCCATAACATGTTTATATTTTATTGTGCAGTGCACATTACCCATAGACTGTATATAAAGTAGACGCAGCATGCATGATGTCATCCCATTGCTTTCATCAAAGTCGGCTTGAAGCCACGCGCTGCCATTGTTGAAGTACCCGTATATCCGGAGACAAGAAGAGATAGAAAGAGCTATACAGTATATGAGAGAGAGAGACACCCCACACGCGACTTCTTCCGGTGGTACTGTCCACTAGGGGCGCCAATAACAGAGTCAGAATGAATGGGCTCCTATGGGAGCTGAAATAAAAAATATGAACGCCAAATCTGACGCGTGTGAAATTATGACCCCCCCTCCCCCCTCACACAATTAACCGATAATTATCCTGGCAATATACATTAAAAAATCTATTAGAAACAATCTTTAGGGGGCACGCGGTGGCCGAGCGGTTAGAGAGCGCATCATCTTCCAAGCACCGTGGAAGATGATGGAATGCATAGACAGTCATTTAAGTCACTGTGAAAATCCTCATATGTTTGTGATCACCATTGGCAAACACATGGCTTCTCTAAATCCCATTAGAAATTATAAATACCTTTTTGAACTACTGCCTGACAAAGCTCAGACTTGGATTCTGTCAAGGTATCTCTGTCACAGTCAAAGACTGCACATTATAAATAAAATAAAATAAAATAAATAAATTGCCAAACATACGGCTAGCACTAAACGTAGCATTTTTTGTTTTCAAAATGTATTTTCATTTATTTAAAAAAATGTATGAAATCAATTAGAGTTAGAAGGCAGTTATAAAGTTATTGTTATAAATAAATTGCATTTTGCTCCGATTTGTGCTTTGATCCAGTCACAGAATACATTTTTTTACTACTGAACAGACATCAGTGTAAGTTACATTGTAGGTATAGGATTCCAGAGCGTCTAGATGTTTTGGCATCAGTGACCCCATGGCCTTGGCGCAGGTTTGCACTCTCTGAGTGCTTCTAGTTGCGTATTATTGTATCCTCTTGTATTCTATTATGTATGTTAGTCTCTGTTTATTCACACAGTCCAGTGCAGTACACTCTGTACCGGAGTGAGTGGTTTTTAGTTTTATTATACACCTGTGTAATGTATAAAATCTGTCTCCCTCTATAGACTCTAATGTGCATCCCTCCCGATGGGGAGGCAGGTACAGAGGTTCCGGTCAAGCTTCTCAACTGTGACACAGTGACACAGGTCAAAGACAAGCTGCTGGACTCAGTTTACAAGGGCATCCCCTTCTCCCAGAGGCCACAGGCTGAAGACATGGACCTGGGTACTGGCAGCGCAAACCGCACATACACACACACACACACACTCTCTCACACACACACACACACACACACCCTCTCTCTCTCACACAGACACACACACACACACGCACACACTAACCAATTATCTAGAAGGCTATTGATTGAATTCATGTATTATGTATTAACATATCCAAAGACCTATCAAAGACCACTCATTGAAGGCTATGTGAAGGCAAATCACAGAACATGCTGCTGTGTTTTAATGTGTTATTATTTTGAGAGTTGATTAATTGTTTTGTTTTGTTTTTTTGGAAGGTGTTCATTTTTTTGTCTCACAAAGGAAAAAGACAGAAATTAAACAACAAAGACACACAATCGCACTGTTTGAAAGACTGTAGATTAAAAGGCTGTAGATTGATGAAAAAAATGTAATTATGTATTAATTTATGTAGAAATTAAACAACAAAGACACACAATCGCACTGTTTGAAAGACTGTAGATTAAAAGGCTGTAGATTGATGAAAAAAATGTAATTATGTATTTATTATTTTATGTGGGTGTGTGTAGAGTGGAGACAGGGAAGACTCACCAGGATCATTCTGCAAGACGAAGATGTGACGACCAAAATAGAAAGTGACTGGAAGAGGCTCAACTCACTGGCCCACTACCAGGTATATATTTTGTCACAATACTGGTCAAACCTTGTATTCAACTCACTGGCCCAATACCAGCTACAATTCACCCCAAATCCGCGCTGATTGAATCCATACCAGCGGCTTGCCTGATTTTCCCAGACCCAATGCAAACGTTTAGCGATGTGCGATGCGTGGACGATGCATTGGCTCTGGCTCGCCAGGCTATTGTATTCCCATTTGTAGTTTGCACTGCTGAACCCATTTCTATAATTAATAAAACATGGCGGAAATAATTTTAAAGTTATCTTTTGGGCGCAAGCACCGCTTTTCATTCTTTATTGAGAGAGGTAGTGATAGGATTAAATCGGAAACTGGGATGAAAATTTGGGGGGGAGACACTGCAGAAAAGCCACAGAAGGGATTAGAACCCGGGGCGCTGCCCGACCTGTGCGTTAACACGGCTGAAATAATTTGATTACAAATTGACAATTTCGCTTGGGGGAAAATAGACATAGTAAAGGTGTATCGGTATCCATCCCTAGACGGAGCAATGTAACCCATAATGCATTGCGAGACATTTTAAAAATGACCTAAACTTAATAAAAATGGCACGGCGGGAGTAAATAGCGACTGACTGCGGCAAATCGTTAAAAAGGTAAGTTCTTATGACTTTTTCTGACCGTCGTTGAATTTTATAATTATATTTTTTATAATTATATTTTATAATAATTTTGACGGCACCATCTCAAGTGTCCAAAATCTTGGCCGTTGCTGTTGAGTGGACTATAAGTGAGTGCACTATTTGCGGGATAGGGAGTAGGGGATAAGGTGCGATTTCGGACACAGCCACAGTGTGGTGTGGAGGTGAGGAAGCTGCACTGCTTTAGATAGTTAGAGGCAGCGCAGAGTGTTGAAGACAGCAAAGTATATCAATTCAAGTCCGATCTACTTGTCCTACTGAGAGACAATAGTCATCATTTTTGTGACTCGAGTCAGACTTTGGTCCACGCCATAAGACTCGAGTTATTCACCGTTTTTTAAAATGCATTGTTCGTCTTCAGCAGTGGGGATGTGTTGACTTTGTGCTTAGCTGTGCAGCCAGTAGCTCATTCTGTTGTCTCTTCATCAGGTGACAGACGGCTCTCTGGTGGCGTTGGTACAAAAGCAGGTGTCAGCCTACAACATTGCCAACTCCTTCACGTTCACACGCTCTCTGAGCAGATATGGTGAGTGGTGCAAGCATACACATTAGTAGGGCTGCAGCTGGCAGATATTTAAGCAGTTTATGTTTTTGGTGGCGTTGGTTGGTTTGTCTGTCCCCAAGATAACTGATAAAGTTGTGCACGGAGTTGTTGGAAATGACAAACGGAAGAATTGATTACATTTTGGTAAATTTCTGTAGCATATAAGTAACATAATCATATTCAATCACCAACTTACCGATATATCGCTGGCAACTTCCTGGTCGCAGCGGCCTGAAACCTATTATCTAGGCAAGTGCTCATAGAGTAGCATGATTGCGATTGACGCCACCAGCGTCAATAGCAATGCCAACTACATTTCCCAGCGGCCACTGCGACCCGGAGGTCTGGTCACGTGACCGCGGTAAGCGGCCAGCGATCTATCAGAAAGTTGGTGATTAAGTATGACTATGTTACTTATAGGCTACAGAAATGAACCGAAGTTGAAGCACTTCTTCCATTGGTCATTTCCAACAACTCTAACACATTTCATCCAGATCTGTGCACAAGTTTTTCAGTTATCCTTGGGACAGACAAAGCAACATGACCAAAAAACATAACCTGCTTTGCGGCGCTGCCCCGCCGCAGCAGGTAACTATGTTCACTGTCAACAGAATTAACTTTTATCAACGGTCGATTCTGTTCTGCCCGAAAACAGAATCATTGCTGAGGACATCCAGCAGTCCCGACAGCCTACGCTCCAGAGCACCCATGATAACTCCAGACCAGGAAACAGGTAAAGACACACTCAGACATGCTCATTCATGCATACACAGGATTTAATACTCTTCCCTTGAGGATTTAAAGCAAGCCTTTTAAATGAAGGGCCCACGAGGGCGCGCCTGTTATCATCGAGGCACCACTCAGGCGCCACTCATGTATATGGCGCTGGTTGCTACTTGGGGACGGGGTTGGAAATGCCCTGCTATAAAATCAGACTTGTTTTATAGACGGGATTACGTGCGAAACACTGGTGGGAGTCATTTTGTCCCGCCATTCTTAAAGTCACTTCCGGTGCCTTATTGTTACCTATGCCAACTCTGGTACTGGACCGACGTCCGAGCACACAAAACACACAAAACGCACGCCAGTTAAAAATCTAGGTGTCGGTCTGTGACCAGTTACACATCACACCCCTTGCTTCGTTCATAATTTTGTATATATATTGATGAAATACAGTCAAAATCCGACTTAAAGTTATTCACCGAGTGGTCACATGTTCTTCTGGACCAATAGGCTGACTGCTTCTTCTAGTAATTCCAAAAAGGAATGAGAAAATGGAACGAGTTGCACTGATTATTAAATCAAGCATTTGTGGGTCACAGATCCGCACGAGAGCATTTGGGTGTGGAATAGCACACAGAAAGTTACCACCATCCGTTTTAAATAACCCTGTAGGTGTGTGTTCCCACCGAATAGACATGTTTAAAAAAAGCCAAATACACGGCAAGTAAATGACACCGGAAGTGACGTTCAGACACCGGAAGTACCCCCAGAACTCGTCTATTGCTAAGCTTGCTGTGTGTGCCCAGAAGTCACACGTTGATGTCACAGGGGGCAAACAGGCATGTGCTGTTGGTCGTCCCTACCGAGGGGCACCATCTTGCCTAGGACAAAAGTGGCTAATGTTAGATATAAGCAGGGCTTGAAAACGAAATTATTTTTAAAACGTTCAGTTCTGAACGGTTCAGACAGGGCTTTTTTTTAACATTTTCGTTCTCTGAACCGTTCCGCCATCAAAATATCGGTCCTGAACCGGTTTGGAGCGCAAACATTTTTTTTTCGTTCTTAAAGTTCCTTATAGTGTGCAACATTAAGTTTAGATATAGTTTATACAAAATATAATCATTATACAAAATATAATCATAACCTGCTTCCGCGGCGCAAGTAATAATGTTGAGTTGCTGCCCCAACGTGGAACCTACAAGGGGAATGAGTGTTTAATTGTGTTTGTGTAGGGACAAAGCTATGGCACCTCGTGAAAAACCATGAGCACAGCGACCAGCGGGAAGGGGACCGGGGCAGTAAGATGGTCTCTGAGATCTACCTGACCAGACTACTGGCTACCAAGGTACACACACACACACACATACATATAATATTTATCATTATTTATCACAATACTTTATTAATCCACAAATGTCTATGTTAGTTCAGCAGTTTCAGTTCCAACAGGATGAGTAAAACAGTAGTAGTAGGGTGGATTGCCCTGGCTCTGACTCCTGCCCAAACTAGTGAATGTCGGTGAAACTATGGTAAAAGGAAACTATGGTAATATGTCTGACGTTCATGAACTGTTCAACACTACATTTCACTGTCTCACATTAGGCACCTAATTGTCCCACATTAGGAAGCTGCCAAAAAAGGGCTCACATTAGGGTAATCGACATTGTCAAAAAGAAAGATTGGAATTATGCAGTTTCTAATGATCCACAAGTAACATACGCAGAAATAATACAATATTACAATATTATTACAATAATATTGTAATAATATTATAATAAGACAACTAAGCAATATGACAATATGACAATAAAGCAATGCCAATAGCCCTTTGAACTTTGCACTCATCTAAATTAAATATCAGCATCTAAATAGTTTCATTTCATTTTTAATTCAATATAAAAGCTTAAATAAATGGCATATAAATGTTGCTCAATATTATAGATATGGATAGATAGATAGATAGATACATAGGTAGGTAGATAGATAGATATATAGATAAGATGGATGTGGGTCCGCGTTGGCCGAGTGGTTATGGACACCGCACCTAACGCGACCCCATTCATGTTCGTGGCGCTGTGTCTGCCGCAGCGTCCGCAGTGTTGCAAGTTTGATTACGCTCGTTGACTTGTCTGCAATGTCTACCCCCGATCTCTTCAACCCAGTTTCCGACTAATCCTATCCAATAAAGATGGAAAAACGGCGCTGACACCGGAAAAAATAACTTTAAAAAAATAATAAGATGGATGTTGTGACATAGGTGTGTTTTCCTCCCCCCAGGGAACTCTCCAGAAGTTTGTGGATGACCTGTTCGAGACGGTGTTCAGCACCGCCCACAGGGGGTCGGCCCTGCCCTTGGCCATCAAGTACATGTTCGACTTCCTGGACGAGCAAGCCGACCGGAGACAGATCACTGACCCGGACGTCCGGCACACTTGGAAGAGCAACTGGTGAGGACACTAATGACTCTTTTAGTGCTGGTCTTGTTATGATTCTCAAGAGGGCTAATGATAAGAACCCAAGCAGAGCTTGGATTGGCCGGCCACGTTCCGTCACCCCCTCGGAGTCTGACCAATCGACGACCAGTAAACGTGGCCGAGGACAGCCAGAATTCTGGACCCACATCTCAGCGGGTCCTGAAACCTGGCCTGGCCGATTTGACCTTGTGGAGAAGAAATTTTTCAGGTGGATGTTGATGTGAACTGTGCTTAAGTAAGCCAGTGGAAAAGTGGCTCAAGTCTGCAACACCCAGCCTCAGTTGGGCCGTGACCCCTGTTCCCTGGACATCACCATCTTCATTAGGACTGACTTCATAGGATGTGAAAATAGCAGTTCCTTCTGTGAATGGGGCTTTCTCTGTAGAAATGCAATGCGGCACAACTGAGGTCCTTGGTGTAAAAAACTATGATGTTTGTGCTATAGTTCTGGATAGAGGCGCAAAAAGCAAGTTGATATAGAGCCTGAAACGTGTTGATTGCCACCATTAAATACTGTTATTTACCAACCTGTATAGTTGAAGCCCTTTGAAGAATGCCCCATGTAATGCGCTTGTGCACAATCCACGGAAAGACTTCAGGGCAAAACAGTCTCACAGCCACAATGCAGAAGGTACATTTTATCTATTGTGAAGGCTGTTAAGGGAGAAGCAGGAAACATGAGCTCACTTAAAGTCTTCCCCAGGTTGAACAATACATAAAGCCTTGTTGTAAATACTTCTGCTCAGTGTTCTGAGATCTTTTCTGGTTCTGCCGTCCATGTCGCACTAACCAATGTCACCATGTTTATCGTGCAATAATTTAGCCACATCAGGCCTAATGAGCTAGACAATGTGAAAACTTGTGGTGATCCTATCGTTATACCCTGTTCATTCACTATCAATTTCACACTGATATCCGAAGGTCCAGCAAATATTCAGCCCAAATTATATCTAAAGCTATTATCTTATAAAATGAAGAGGAGCATCTGCAGTTTCTCAGCAAAGTGGTGTTCATGTACATGCTCAATTCTAAGAATATGGGTTGTTGTTGTTGTTTTTCATCGAAGGGAAAAAGTATGTTTTTGTAGGGCATCTTTGGAGATCCTCTGCACTGAAGGAGCTGAAATAGTTTAGAACTCTGACCTGGCATAGTTAAAAGTGTAGACCAGGTTATGTCTCCATCCTTAATAGCAATTAACGGACAAATGGCTCTTTCTCAATGGTACATTTTTAACTATAACACAGATAAACAGACTAGTGCTTGCTGTTCCAGAGATAAGAGTGGCAAGTTAGATATCGCTTTTTCATTATTAAAAGTTGTCATCAGCCGACACCCATTCTGGTTCTGGTGGCCTGCCAACATTACAAACTGTAGTGTCACAAGTTTTTGTTTTGTGTGTGGTTGGCAAGAGAAGTAGAGGAAGACAACCCAAAAGATGGCATGACAACATCTACGAATGGTTAGGACTTGACCTGATAACCCTCAACAGGATGACTCTGAGCCGGAGCCCCTGGAGGAAGATGAACCAAGATGGTGCACCTTCTGCTTCAAGTGGAGAAAGTGAACTATGATGAACGAGTCAGATAAAATGTCCACATTGTTCATGTGTGTGTGTGTGTGTGTGTGTGTGTGTGTGTGCTTCCAGCCTGCCTTTGAGGTTCTGGGTGAACGTCATCAAGAACCCCCAGTTTGTGTTCGACATCCACAAGAGCTCCATCACAGACGCCTGTCTCTCGGTGGTAGCCCAGACCTTCATGGACTCGTGTTCCACCTCTGAACACCGTCTCGGCAAGGACTCGCCCTCCAACAAGCTGCTCTACGCCAAGGATATTCCTAACTACAAGAGCTGGGTGGAAAGGTAGGCTGGTACCCTGTCTTTGTCACACCCATCTCATGGTTTTCTCAAGCTCTACAGAAAATCTTACGCGACGTCCACGAAAACGATATTTCCAACTGAACACACGAAAATGAGCAATATAGCCCTTGCTGGCTTGCCTTGTTGCACCAGTGATGGCGCGGGTGGGCGACGGCCATATCGGCTCCAGCGCACTGCATGTTTACAGCCCAAAGCGTACCGAGACATGGTTCGAGAGAGAAACAACTACTAAAATGTGTAAAATATAAATAACCCAAAAAATGTTAAAATCTAAAAGGATGTGGGATATACCGGGACACGCTAGAAAAATCGGCCAGAGAGAAATATTTAGAGAAGATAAACATTATAAATGGATTGGACTCCTATCAAATATCAACAAGTGAATGGAATGAGGACAACAATCAATTACCGCCACTTACTAGCGCGGACATATTTTTTGTTATTTATATTTTATACATTTTAACAGTAATTTCTCTCTTGAACCGCGTCTCTGTACGCTCTCGGCACGCAGTGAGAGCGTAAACATATAGCGCGCTGGAGCCAACATGGCCGCTGCCCACCCGTGACGTCACATGCTACAGCCTGATTGTGCCGAGTGAGATTTTTTTTGCCCGTGACAGTGTTATCTGCTGAGACCCATTTTGGTCTGGGCACTGGGCAGCTTCCCAAAATCCATATTCAAATCGAGTCTTGCTAACGCAAAACTTTCACTAGGTGAAACAAATGCACTCTAATAATGGTGTTCATTGTCACTGCGTCTACTTCACAATGTTTCATGACTGAGCCTAACAATTAAGGATTGTATGCACGGACTTATATGCGACTGCTACTAGAGTGGGTCTAATGGTGGGAGGGATTGCCGCCTTGTGAGGATCATTTGGTGGTTGTAACAGTGCAGTGACTTTCAATGCCATCCACGAGGGAGAAGGTTCAATTTGTTCAAATTGTTCTTCCCGCTCCACGGCCAATTAAAAATGAATCACAGCGTCTCGTGTTTTGAGCATCACCTCTGTCCTCGGATCACCTCCTGGCAGACGTGGCTGGAGGGGGCAGATCTTAGTCATTCTTTAATCTATCTTGGCATCGGATAAGAACTCGAATGAGCTGCTAAGAGGATCAATGGGAACACACCCTGGATTTCGCATGTTCCATTTCATAGTGCAAAACACCTTGAAAGCGGACTTGATCTTAGGTTCTTTGACATTCAACTTTTTAAAGTTATTTGCAAGCGCCTTTTTTCATTCTTTATTGAGAGAGATCGTGACAGGATTAAATCGGAAACTGGGATGAAGAGGCAGTGGTGAGGGGGTGGGGGTGGGGGCGCATACCGTCTCCAGAAAAGCTGGAGACGGTATGTGAACTGGCGGCGCTGATCGGCCTGTGGAACGCGCTCTCTAACCACTCTGCCACCGTACGCCCCATTTGGCATTTTATTTTGATGAATGCTTTAAACACTACACTCAACTGTTGGCCTGGCGAGCCAGAACCAACCAATCGTCCACACATCGGACGCGATAAGAACGATCATTGGGTCTGGTAAAACCAGGGTCGAAAAACGTGTAAAAAAAATGTCAATCAAATCGTGTTATCCAATCACAGCGCAGTAGGTGGGACAAACGGCTGAAGGAATGACAACCAAACCCCGCCCATGTTGTGTGTCGCCCATACCAAACTCCGCCCACGTATCGATTCAAGTAACTTGATTGGTCCACCCGTATACGGGCAACGTCTGCCTGATTTTTCTAAACCCAGTATACTGTCTAGCGATGTGCGATGCATCAGCCGTACCATAGGGAGGGACACTGACACACTGGGCTGTGTGCAGGTACTACAGGGACATCGCTAAGCTGCCCAGCATCAGTGATCAGGACATGGACGCCTACCTGGTGGAACAGTCCCGTCTCCATGGCAACGAGTTCAACACACTCAGCGCCCTCAGCGAACTCTACTTTTATGTCAACAAGTATAAGGAAGAGGTGAGAGTGAACACATTGCTGTTTTTATTATTAGTAGTAGTAGTAGTAGTAGTAGTAGTAGTAGTAGTATTACTATTATTATTATTATTATTATTAGTATTAGTATTATTATTATTACTATTATTATTATTATTGAACATGAATAGTATTTTCACACAATCACCATCAGTGCTCAATTTGCATGAACAGAAAAGAAACTTTTTTTTTTTAGAAAATAACTTAAACAATGGAAAATTATACGAAAACTAGGCCTATGCAGTCGTCCCCGCTGCTGAAGGTGTAATCTATCTAATTGGTTCATGAAGCTACCCTAGAGCATTAACACACCGAATCTGGGACAAATCCATCCATCTGTTCAAAAGTTATCGTTAACACGAGGGATCTTCCGCGGCAGCGGTCATTTCCATGAAAGCATCTTATTCTACGAACATACTAACCAAATGAAATACTCAAGACTTTGGATTAAAACGATTGATAGGATCCACCAAGGATATGTTTTGAAAATTACACATTTGTCCTAGGATCTTCTATTTGAGGCTCCACAAAATCCTCTGTAGAAATTATATTTAAAAATACTGAATACAGATGAGGATGTCCATTTTTAGTTTCTTTGTTTTAGTTTTTTATTAAGGGATAACACGGGAAAAAGGGCTTACAACCACACACACCCAATCTAAAACCCAATATTACAGAACAAAGAAGAAATAGAAAGACAGCCATTCACAGACAGACCAAGCACACCAGGGAAGCGGGGATTTCAAGACTAACTCAGGAAAAGAGATCCCCTTTCCAGAGTGTCATACGAAGAGGGGAAGTGGGATCCTTTCTTTTGAGGAGGATTAGACGTCTGACTAATAGCCTGGAGAAGCCCATCACCTGTTTTATTATGCACAGGAGGGCAGAGACCTTCGCGGTGTGACATCCTTACTCATGACTTTTTGTGGTTTGCTACAGATCTTGACGGCGTTGGACCGGGATTCATACTGCCGTAAACACAAGCTGAGACAGAAGCTGGAGCAAGCCATCAACCTGATGTCGGGAAGCAGCTGAGAGGAGTAGAGGGCGTAGAGAAGTCAGGTAGACGGCAAGGAAGGAAAACGGAGGCGGAGGAGAGTCAGACTCTTACCATCGCTGATGGTCCCCACCAACACCAACCCCACCCTAACCCTCCCGGCAAGGATCCCCAGTATTCTACAGCCTGTTTCTTTTTTCCTTTTCCGTTGCTAAGGCAATCTGCCACACAGATCGCACGACTTGAGGGGAGGAGTCAGATTTTTCTAAAGATGAGCAGCAAACACCAAATTATGGAATTTTCAGCAATCTGGCCGCACCTGGAACTGCTTTTACTGCTGTCGTTGCTGCTGCTGCTGCTGCTGCTGCTTATGAACTGATGGAATGAATCTGAGCCAAACCCCTGAAGAGTCTGAGCCCAGTTACTCAGAGATTCTAGCATCTCTTCAAGTCTAGTTGGAGTCTTTTCAGAGGATCTCAAATCGTTCAGGCGTTTTGTGCATCGAAGGCAGATTTTTTTCAGAGGTTTTGCAGAATTTCTGAGGTCTAAAAAAAAAGCCAGATTTGGATATGTGGATGTTCCTATGACGTAGTTCTAAATTAGCTCTCTGTGTTTTAAGGATGTATAGAGTGTATACAGTGGTCTTTTGAAGAATTATTGAGGTGCTCGAATGGTTTAAAAGGGGTCCTAATACAGCTGTGGGGGCTCATGAATTTGCTCTATACAATCTCTAGACGTCTTTAAAAGTACTCTGGAGTATCTATAAAGAGATCTATCTAAAGGACCCTAAAAGGGTTCTTAGAGGTTTTAAACTGGTTCTAGATGAGGTCTAGTGGACTTCTTTTGGTGTGGGAGGGCATTTTGTACATTCATTCTGAGAAGGTGCTGAAAAAGGGGTTCCAGTGTCAATGCAAAGCCTTCTAGTAGTTTCCCAGAAACCTGCTGAGCCAAAGCTATTTAACAGAGGTTTCACAGGCTCTGTCATATATTTATTACATTTTTAAAAATTAATTAAATCATTTTTTTTTATCATTTCATATCATTTTACTCATTGAAGTGAATGTTGAAATAACTCTAAGGAAACATGCTGGAGGGGGAAAAAAGCCAAATGTGCAGGAAATAATCACAATTTGTCTTTAATCCTTTTTAAACAATGTGTAGAGTTGTATGAAGTAAACATACACCCAAAAGCCAAAGTCCGGCCGATATTTGTTACCCGCTGGGCGCCCTCAACAGGTGGTGTCAGCTGACTGACGAGCTGTGCTAATTAGGATCAACCGTCTCTACGAACTGCTGAAGCAAATCTGTGGTGTGGACTTCTACTTTGCTTTTACGTCCGTTCAAAATGTGGGAGATCATCATTTCCAATGCTGTATGTATCCATATTCCTCAACTGCTGAGCTCAGCTCAGCAATGAACAATGATTGACACTAAGTCCCGGAGCTTAGAACATTGACCTAAACCTGTGGCCATACC
>OMKY01053683.1:0-10679 GCA_900302395.1 Bregmaceros cantori | reverse complement strand
TATACATATATACATATATATATATACATACACATAGGGTGGATTTAATTAAAGTAGGCCACTGCCTAATGTGGGACACCTAGGTATACTAATGTCGGTGAAACTATGGTTAACGCAAACAATGGTAATGTATCAACATTAACTTCAACCGTTCAAAACTGCATGTCACTGTTCCACCTTAGGCGACTGACTGTCCAACAAAAATGGCCCTAATTAGAGAAATTCATCCTTTATATGGAGTGTTTATGTTTGATCACACAACCAAGACAAGAAAAACATCTGAATCTTGAATCTTAAAGTTCATTCATTAGTGTATTACATAAATGGGCCCCATTGTTAAGAAAGTCTTCCTTTTTAAATAGATTCTATATAAATTCATGAAGTTGTGTGGTGAAATGTGGTTCTGACAATGCTGACTACCAGAGATGGCAAGTAACAAAGTACAAATACCGAAGTACTGTACTTAAGTAGAATTAGTATCTGAACTTTTACAAGTACTTTTTCTCTTATGACATTTTACTTGTATTCAGTAGATTTCTAACAAAAAATATTGGTATTTCTTCTCCTTACTTTTCCCAAAACAGAGTCAGTACGGGGCGGTAGTGCTGACTGAAAAGAAATGTACTTTTTGAGTACATTGTGTATTTTACTCTTACTCAAGTAAGAAATCTGGGTACTTTTGCCATCTCTGCTGACTACCGATGCCTGGTTCCAGGTGCAGGTCGAGGGGCCAGAGGCTGGGCAGGAGGCTCAGCATGGCCATGCGGAATGCGCGTCGAGCCAGCAATGTAGAAGTGCCATCCTTCCTGCGGCAGCTGGCACGGGAAACGGAGAAGATGGTGGCATTCTTCTTCAAGGGCGGCTCACGGGAGACTGACACGGAGGATGAAGACGGGGATTCGTCTGAGGACGGGGACATGCCGAGCCCTTACCTGGACCGCCCAGTGTTGGACAAACATGTGGCGCAGGGTGGATGCAGTGAGCTGGGGCTCAGGTGGGTTTATTGCTAAGTGAATGAATGAATTAATCTTTATTTCAGACACACCCACAGGGTGACCCATATCAATACAAGACAATATACAAGTGCCAAGAAAACAAGAAAAACATTTCTAAAAACAATTTTTAAAGGGGGTGTGCGGTGGCCGAGTGGGTAGAGAGCGCGTCCCCCAGACCACAGGTCGAGCAGTGCCGCAGGTTCATATCCCCTGTCCGACTTTTCTGCAATGTCTCCCCCGACTCTTCGTCCGAGTTTCCGATTTAATCCTGTCACTATCTCTCTCAATAAAAAATGAAAAACAAAAAATAACTTTAAAAAGGCATATGATTTACAAATCAGTGTAGCAGGCATGACCGCCAGTGACTCCATATAGTGGACATAAACCTGACTGAACTTTGTCTCGTATCAGTCAGGCTGGTGATGATTACATTCTCACTTATAATATACGGCCTATAAATTTGATTTCATTTAGTTTCGTAAGAAGGCCAGGCAGGTTGGAATACCCAGATTCACAAATAAAGTGCTAGCGCTGGAACTAGGTGCCCACAGCAGCAGCCTCAAAGCATCATTATATGCCACCTTCAGTCTGTTCAGGCTGTATTGTCTGTACCTGATCCACAGGTAAGTGCATGGGTTTATTTTGCTGAAAGGATTAAATAAAAAAGGGTATTGACAACATTTTCTTCTAACCTTGTAGTAGTATGTTGTTGATGTACTGCTTGAGCGTTTTATTGCATGGTAATATTTACAATCATTGCAGATCTTTTTGATTATTCCGGCAGTTCTACTAAAAAAAGGTTATTGTAATTTTTTCCAAGAAAGGAGGCAGAATGGGAAAATATATGTTTTCAAGTGTGATCTGGTTTGGGTGACGTTATTCTTTAGTTATTTGAAGGTCCTTGAAGAACATTGCATGATTTCGGAAGTGCTTTGTTTGGAGGTCTATTTCATACAATATGCCTTTGTAAAGGTGATATATTTTCTGTATGTTTTCCGGAAGGTGACCAGTCTTACTTTACATGTGACTGTACAGCAGTTTATCCCTATTCTTAATGTCTCACAAATTGAGACATTAATTGAAGACTGAAGACTGAAATCGATCTCACGACAGTTGTGTGTGCTGTGAGTATAAGCCACAGTCACAGTGTGGGCTGGATAAAGCAGTCTAACTGAGCCACAGAGCCAGCCCGAATAGCTGCATTCAACCTTGAAATAACACTTTGAAATGCTAAAAGCATCTTACCTTGGATTATGCTTTGTTTTTGTTTTTATTATATAGGAATAAAGTTTCACTTTCCTTTATTATTCTTTTACCCATCAGCTTTGCCATAGCTCATATGCAAGGCTGGCGTACGCATATGGAGGACGCCCATGCGTGTCGGAGCAGGCTGCAGGGGGCTCCAGATGGGTGGAGCTACTTTGCTGTGTTTGACGGACATGCTGGCACGGGCGTGGCTCAGTACTGCTCCACCCATCTCTTGGACCACATCATGGCTGCAGGTAAGCTACAGATAATGCAGATATAGCTAGAGATGGGCAGTAACGCATTACATTTACTCCGTTACAATTCTTGTGTGTACTTTTTTACTTTTGGAGTACATTTTTCACAAGTTACTTTCTACTTTTACTCAAGTATATTTGAAGTGAAAAAAACAACTTTTTACTGAGATGTGAGCGATTTGCTGCTCGTTACATTAACTAGGCCTTCCCGTTGGGAACTCTTGGCACGTATGTTGGTGTCATATCTCTCTCTCCCTCTTGGGTGCTCTCTCTCAGTCTTTCTCTATCTTGGACACCCTCTCTCTTGGTCTCTCTCTCTCGCCCTCGCTCAGAAGTTCTCTTGGGCTCTCTCTCTTTTGGTCTCTATCTCTCTTATCTAATCTTTTAAAAAGAGAATTTGTCCTAATTTTTTATTGTATTTTTCTTACTGAAAGTTACTCATTACTTTCGCTACTTAAGTAACTTTTTTCTGGATACTTTTTTACTTTTACTTGTGTAATATTTTGAGATAACAATACTTTTAATCAAGTTTTTATAGGTATATCTGGACATAGCTAGACATCACATAGTAGCCACTAGCAAGTAGTAGTGCCGTAACTTTTAGACTACTGTTTATTTGGGCATCATCTTTGAACTTGGCCTATGGAGTCGTCCCAACTGCTAAAGGTGTATCCCTGTAAACAGAGCTGAACCTACACTAGAGCATTAACCCAATGAATATGGGACGAATCCATCCCTTCAAAAGTTATCACATTAACATGAGGGATCTTAAAATTTATTTTTAGACGAATACAGTTAATTTGTTTTTTTAATTTACTTTTTTCCTTCATTTTAACTCGGATATTACTGTAATCTGATTACGGTATATGTAGTCCGTTCGTTACTCACCTCAATGAAGTCCCCAAATTGTCCTCAAAATCAAATCTCTTGAAGCTGAAGTCATCGTTATTTTTCTGTTATTTTACCGGTCAGGCCCAATAGATTTTCCTCAATGTGGCCACAGAGCTAAAATGAGTTTGATACCCCTGATGTAGATCAATCATGCATGTGATTTAAGGGTGTTCAGGATTTCAGAGATGTCTTGTGTTCAATGCTGGATGCACCTGCCAAATTGGATGGATGCATTGTTATTTCGTAACGTTACGTAACAATTAGGTGCTATGATGACACATTTGGTCCTTGTCGCGCAAGAAATGCAAAATGATCTACACAATGTGGGGAATCTTTTAAAAAATACATCTTTGTGATATCAAATTTCTATGATTTCGCAGCAGCATGATCACAGCCAAAATGCCGCTCAAATTAAATGAAAAACGTGACCCTATGAGATCCAATAAGTCCTTCTATCACTTATGAGTTACGAGATTTCCATCAGGCACTATGGAGCAAGTTATGAGAGATTTGGTTCAAAATTGGGTCAAACCTACCTACGCACACACCTTTGTCTGCTTGTTGTGAACATCCACACATGTGTGTAATCTTCATTCCACACACCGATCCGTGCTTATCCGTGCTTATCAACAGCCAAATTAAATTACTTGAACTTTTTTTTCCAAGCTTGATTTGTCGTTAGGCTAACCATTTGGTCCATATTAATGAAGGCAACGAGTGGAAGGCTACTTTCAGTATTTTGGTCCTACCCTTTGATTTATCTAATACACCTGCAGTCATTGACCTCAAAAAATTGGCGTGGCCCATCTTGTGGAACATAACTTCAGTGCTTTTTTGTTTGTTTTTCAAGATTCAAGATTAATTTTAATTCGGCATATTGCATATGCATGACAGCAGAACACACACATGGAATTTCAACTCTCTCAAGATCAACAGGTAATTAAGTAATAAAGAAAAGCACATGTTATACACAAGTTATAAAGTGGATTTGGCATAGAACCAGCACATGTAACATGTCAACGTGTCAAGCAGGGCTACCCCCTGCATTCAGTAGCATCACCGGATATGGGAAGAAACTGTGTCTGAGTCTAGAGGTTGTCTCTGCGCAAGGCTCTGTAGCACCTACCCGAGGGAAGGGCAAAGAAAAGATGGCGTGCAGGGTGGGTGGGGTCCACTACAATGTTTTCCTCACTCTGTCCTGGGAAAGGTCCTGAATGGAGGGTAGGGGGCAGAGGCGATGATTTTCTCCACTGTTGTGACAAGCCTCTGGAGTCATAGTCTGTCAGATGTCGTGGCAGACCTAAAGCAGACTGTGATGGAGGAGCAGTGGACAGACTGGATGATGGCCGTGTAGAAGGTCATCAGGAGATTTAGGCTTTGCGAAATTCTAATTCTAAAGGCTCTTTGTGAAACATTTTAGTGTTGTTGCCCCACTCACAACTTGTGGCATCTTTCTCAGGGATCTTTAGTGGCGAGGAAGAGAACCCTGATCAAGTCAAGAACGGAATCAACCGTGCCTTTCTGGACATCGACTCCCACATGCACAGACTGAGCCGCCAAGACAACTGGGAACGCAGTGGCTCTACCGCGGCGGCTGTACTGGCGTCACCCAGCCGATTCTACTTCGTCAACTGTGGGGACTCGCGTGTTCTCCTGTGCCGCGCGGGGCGTGTGGAATTCTACACGGAGGACCACAAGCCGAGCAACCCGCGTGAACGTGAGCGCATCCAAAATGCCGGTGGCACCGTGACCATGCAACGTATCAACGGCTCGCTGGCAGTATCTCGCGGCCTTGGTGACTTCGACTTCAAAGTAAGCATGTCAATCTTTGGGAATTAGTTGCAGTAGGATCCTGAAAAAAAGAAAATAATAAAAGAATATAAGAGATTAGAATTTGAGCACAATTTGGGAACTTCATTGAGGTCATCAACGGACTATATCAGATTGCAGTAATCAGTTAAAAAAAGAGAAAATAGTAAATAAAAAAAAATAACTGTAGTCGACTAAAAGTACATTTTATAATATGTAATCTTAATTACAGTTGCATTCGCCAAGAATCATAATACTCTTGGCTGGTTATCAATTTGATAGGAAAAAAATGCAATGATGACTGTGTTTGTAGCCTTGTGAATGTGTAAAATCCTTCTTGGAAGCGATCACATCCAATTTCAGACAATCTGCCCATATTTATAGTGTCAAAAGTTGACCGCAAATTGAAGAAATTGAAAATCACACCTGAAACACATTTAACTTGATCATTTTCAAGTCTGATTGATCTGCTCCTGATATTGCCGGAATACTGTATTTAATATCTGTATGACATTATAGCACCTTATTTACGTTGAATTTCTTTGCTCTTTTAGATATATTTTTTGCACTATTATGTCTCTGGCACCTAGTCTGTGAACTTATATCATTGACAATGGCAATAAACTTTATTCAGATTCTGATTCTAAAAGAAACTAAAAGTAATAAGTTACATTACTATCAAAATGTGTTTAACACATTACATAACAAATTACAATTATCAACAAGTAACTTATAACTGCGAGGGATTAAAATGCTATTCCTTCCCAACCCTGTGTTCATCAAGGAGGTGAGCTGGCGGCCGCAGACAGAGCAGCTGGTGTCGCCGGAGCCGGAAATATATGATGTGGAGAGGAGCTCGGAGGAAGACGAGTTTGTGGTGGTGGCCTGCGATGGAGTCTGGGATGCCATAAACAACGAGGAACTGTGCGCCTTTGTGCGTAGTCGGCTCCGTGTGTGCGACGACCTGCGCAACATTTGCTCACAGGTCCTTGACCTTTGCCTCTACAAGGTGAGGTATTTGTATTGATTCAATTGAAATCATCCGGTCATCAGATATGGATAGAGTAGCCATAAATATTACTTAATAATACTAAAGTATTGTTACCTCAGCAAAATATTACTCAAGTAAAAGTAAAAAGTGATCATCCAAATAGTTACTCAAGGAAAAGTAAAAAAGTATGCGACAAAACATTACTTAAGTAGCGAAATTACTGAGTAACTTTCAGTTAAAAAATACAATAGGACAATTTCTCTTTTCAAAATGTAATTGAATACCCCTTGTCGATTTACAGTCCCCGGAAATCGCTCCGCTTTTCATATCCTCCTGGAAGGAATTTGGAATATTGATATATAGATAGATAGATGATGACAGAGAGAGGCCGAGAGGGAGAGAGACTGAGATATGACGCTAACATATGTGTCAACAGTTCCCAAAGGGTGTCGCTAAAGGCCAAGTTTATGTAGTGAGTAGCGAATTGCTGACTTCTCAGTAAAAAGTAGTTTTTTTTCACCTCAAATTTACTCGAGTAAAGGGGGGCGTGTGGTGGCCAAATGGTTAGAGAACGCGTCCCCCAGACCGTAGGTCGAGCAGTGCCGCAGGTTAATATCCCCTGTCCGGCTTTTCTGCAATGTCTCCCCCCAACTCTTCATCCCAGTTCCTGATTTAATCCTGTCGCTATCTCTCTCAATAAAGAATGAAAAATGGCATTTGCGCCCAAAAAAAAAAAATACTCGAGTAAAAGTAGAATGTAACTCATGCAAAATGCACTCCAAAAGTTGAAAAGTACCCAAAGAAATTGCAACGGAGTAAATGTAATGCGTTACTGCCCATCGCTGCCAGTCATTCATGCATGTAGAAAATTAGATAATTAGAAAATGGGTGGGCCCAGAAAAAAACATTGGTTACAGGCCTGCATTCCAAAGTCTCTGCATTCCGAAATGAATGTTGGCATATCATTTGCCCTGATTTAGAGCGTGAATCCAAAAAACGATTTGCTTATTTTGTTCCCTCCAAAACCCTGACCCTAACCTAACCCTAACAAAGGTTTTTGGGATATAAACTTGGAATGGAATTATTTCGGAGATGAAATTTGATGGGGCCAAAATGTGGGGTTGTAAGCTGAAATATTGTCACTAACGCGTTACTTTACTTCAATTCTGGTGTCATTTCAAGTAACGAGTATTCTAACATGTTGATTATTAGACATTATTTAGATAGACAAACAGTAATTTGATTAACATTACTTACCCTAATAGTGCCTTTTCCAAAAAACAGTTTTGCAATTTGCAAGATATAATACACTGCGTGGATGCTGTGCCGATTCTCGCTATTCATCAGTAAATGTCACTGTTCATCTGTTATTCTTGGTCATTATTTTAAAAAATTGGATGTGTGACATAATACAGTCTGTGAGATTGTAAGAATTCATTGTGTCATTCTTAGATGAGGTATGCCTTGCAATTGATCATTTAAATGAATAAACAAGGTAAGTTTTGCAATCTTGTGACAAATGTGTTGTTGCACTGTTGGAAATGCATGGCTTTAACAGTAGAGCCTATAACAACATCCTCCCAGATATGACCATATATGTATGTAGGCCTATGTATTTACCATTTTATTGTATTTACTTATTTAATAAATAATAAATTCATATATTTATTAATTTAGTACTATTACGACATTTTTAGAAAGACGTGTACTGCACTGCTGCTCACAGAATAGGGTGTATTGTCCTAATGTCGGCTATTGCCTAATGCGGGGCACCTAAGCTCCACTCTGGCTCCTCCCTCGACGAAAGAATGTCAGTGAAAACAATGGTTTCAAAGCAATCTATGGCAGGGCTTTGAACCGGTTCAAGGAACGAAAACGAAAACCGGGAACTTTTAGTATTTTACAGGGAACAGAAATGAAACCGGAAACATTATTATTTTTTATGTTCCGGAACAGGGACACTTATTTTAAAATAATGGTAACCGGTTAATACCGGTTTTATTTTGTTCCTCAAAGGAGTGCACTTGGGGATAACTTCAGAAATAAAACAAGAGTATTTATAGTATTTATAAAATCTATTTTGCAGCAGTGAAGTAGGAATTGTTGCAGGACTCTCTGCAGCGTGATGTTGTGGGTTCACCCCGTCACGCAACGAGACCTCGGCTGTAGAGCGCTACCAGTGGGCCTCAGTAGCGAGTCGCTTTGGGTTCGCCGCAACAAATATTACATAGCATTAAACAGCTGACAGAAACGAAATTAACCGTTCCGGGAACAATATTGTTCTGTTCTAACCGGTTCGGGAACGTCAATTTATTGGTGGAACACATAACCGGTAACGTTATAATTCTGTTTCTGTTCGGAACGAACCGATTGGGAAAAAATATTGGTTCAAAGCCCTGATCTATGGAAATATGTGTAGCATCAAGTTCAACTGTTCAGCACTCCATTTCACTGTCTTTACATGAGAGCCACATTCGGAAGTTGCATCATTAGGGCAATCCACCCTACAAACATCCACAAACATCTTCATTACTGGGTGCAGTAATGAAGATGTTTGTGGAAATGACATTATCACCCCTGTGGTTCCACCACCAGAATCTATCATAGTAACACTCCGCAGCAGCAGGGACAGCCACACTTTAGGTGCTCTGTGGATTAGTTGCAGGAGCTACCTATAAGCTGCTTGGCACGTGAAGGGGAACACAGGTCTATGAATAGACCAATTCAGGCGCGGACAGTAGTAGATTAAAGGAAATTATATCAGTTCACTACCCATCCCTTATAGACTGCCCTTGCCGTGCAGTAACCTGTATGAAAATTACTTGGGTTTTCCCTTTGAATTTGAATTCATATTAATTGATCGGTCCTTAATTTAGCAGTGTTATATCACCTTCATGGGATCTCTCAATAATGGAATGTGTTTTATAATAATAGTATAGTGTAACCATTAAACTGTGCAAAATACAACTGAAATTTCATCATAAATCAATTAATCAATTTCCCTTAAAAAAATGACAATCCATATAAATGGGATTCAAATAAGAGATACATTAAATGTTTTAAGGGGGAAAATTAAAGGATTAGGAAATGCCTAGAGCAGAATCACTTATTCTTGATTTCTACAGATAGAAATGTAACACTATAATGTAACAATGTAGACCAGAAAGAGCTTAGAAGGATGGCGATCTCAATCAAGGCAGATTCAGATCTCCATAGATTGCCCTCATTTTGGCCAAGTTCATGTTTTCTTTCAAATTCCAACCTTCTCCTTGCTGTTCTTGGTTGACTCGGGAGTTAATCAGTATTGGTAGTAGTGATCGCAGGAGTAAATTTTAAACTCTTTCAGTGTAGTTTTAACACTAAAATAAATTGTGTTGGTGTTTGATGCTCCACCAAATATTTTCCACAAATTATAGCTGAACACAACAGCATATAATGTTGTGAAGAGCTCGACTTTCTAGCAGGAATCGCCATTACAATTTACGACAATCTAAAAATATCAATCAATCAATTTATTATTTAAATAGCACAGATTTCCAGTGGGCTGAGCCCCCACCAAAGTGCTTCACAAAAAACATTTGCATAAAAGAAATACATTATTAAAAGATAAAACACATTAAAACAAGTAAAAGACACGAATAAAATGCAAGTGAAAACAGATGGGTTTTCAACAAGGTTTTCAAATTGTCTAGCAGACCTGGCAGTCTGGATATGCAGCAGGAGGGAGCTCTGTTATTTGGGGCCTGCCACGGCAAAGGATCGCCCCCCCCCCTAGTTGGTCAGATGATCTGAGAGATCTGGAGGGGTTGTGGGGCTGGAGGAAGATCAGTCAGGTATGAGGGGGCTTGACTGTTAAGAGAGAAATATGTATTTTGACCTCTTATGTCTTATCTATGTACAATGTCTTTGGCACTGAAAGAGTTAAATTAGAATGAATATAAATTCATGGAGCCAGATGATGAGTGAAACCCTGCGCAAAAGCAAATGAATCGCCATGTATAGCAAGTCATTTCATTTACTCATTATATAGATTACTACCAAAATGTAATCAATTGTAATTTGTAATTTGCTACTGACCCTTTACCCACAGGGAAGCTTAGACAACATGAGCATTATCCTCGTCTGCTTCCCTGGCGCCCCCCGGGTGTCACAGCTGGCACTGCAAGAAGAGGCAGAGCTGGAGCGACGGCTTGACCTGAAAGTAGAAGGTAATTTTCCAATTTCTCAATGCGCTACTATTGAGGGAAAATAAAGAACCTCCATCAGTATTCTCAAATTGTGTGAATGACATCAAAACCAAAGCATTGATTAGTAGATAGATAGATAGATAGATAGATAGATAGATAGATAGATAGATAGATAGATAGATGGACGGACGGATAGAGCATGTAAACTATGCAGGAACTCGTCAAATTGAATTGAATTGAATCAAATTGAATTGACTATTGATTGCTTATTACATCATGAAAAACTAAAGCGCTGTGGAGAAGA
>OMKY01053673.1:0-10720 GCA_900302395.1 Bregmaceros cantori | reverse complement strand
CTCTAACCCTCTCTAATCTAATTTATTCTATGTAATCAATTATGAATCAAATCTATTCATATATTCATGCCAAGTCATGTATTCATTCCATATTCATGTCAAGCCATGTACTCATTCTATATTGATGGTGATGGTGCTCTGGGACTTTTTGAGAAGTTAACAGACAGAAGTGTCTACACATATAGACACAGAGACACACAAACAGACAGACTTACACACACACACACACACACACACACACACATACAACACACACACACACACACACACACACACACACACACACACATAGACACCCCGCTCTGGAACAATTTTGATTAAAGAATCATCAGCCGCTGCTGTCTCATAATAGACACTAAGCGTGACCTGAATGTATGCATTTAATTATGAAAATAGTACTTTCCAGCCCAGTGTCCTAGTGGTAGAATGTCTGCCTATGAACTGGGATACCAGTGTTTGATTCCTGGTGAAGTCATACGAGAGATTTTTTTTTTAAAACATGGGGTTGAATGCCTTCCTGTTTGCCATTCAGCTTCTAAGGGCTGGATGAACGCCTCTTCCAATCTGCCGTAAAACAGCACAGAGACAGAGGCTGTGTCCGAAATCGTTCCCTATCCCCTACTCCCTATCCCCCTTATAGTGAACTCAACTTATAGTGCACTCAACAACAACGGCCGAGATTCCGGACACTAGAGTCGGCAATGGCAAAATTATTATAAAATATAATTATACAAAAATATAATTATAAAATTCAACAATCATCAGAAAACGTCAAAGGTACTTAGATTTATAACTATTTACAGCAGTCGGTCGCTATGTACTCCCGCCCTGACATTTCTTTGAAGTTTAGGTCATTTTTAAAACGTCTCGCAATGCATTATGGGTTATATTGCTTCGTCAAAGGTGCATTCGATGCTCACTACTTTTTGTGGTGTGGGTGTGGGATAGGGAGCAATTTTGGACTCAAGAGAGTTAACATCAAGCATGCACCACTTTATTTCCTGCAATTCCAAGATGGATATGTAAATTATGGTTGTGTTATCATACTAATGACAATAATCAAGAGGATAAAACAATTAAGATGTATAAACAAATTGTTCACCAATGACACATCATTATAATCATCTTCAAATCATGCAAATTTCAGAGGCACATGAAAGTTTGGGGGCACATAATTAACAAATGACTATAGATATAACTCTGAAATTATTTAGTGTTACTCTACACTGAAATACTGTGTGCTCTATTGCACCCGGTCAACTCATAATACCACACTGGATTAAAGTAATCCAAAAGTATTTTAAAAACTACACTGGACTAAACGTTTTGTGAGAAAAATGAAAGGAACTTTGTTGCTGTGAGGCAGCAGTGCTAGCCACTGCACCATCGTACTGATACAAACAGCCTCATCACATCCTGAATGCAGAAAAATCCCCATTCAGCACCGCCCGAACAGTTACTTTCGTCCCACCATGTGACCAAACTGCATGGATAGCTCGCTATCAGCTCTGCGTGACACGCTGCCGCTGCTCTGAAACTCCACATGGCCTGACACTCTGCAGACAGACTCTTCCATAACCTGTTTACTGTGGACTCAGCCAGCGATACGCCGGGACATTCAGATAATCCTTAAGGTCCATAGGAGCCTGTTGACTTAAGAAGGAGTGGGCGAGAAGTGTCTGAAACGTATCGACCACAACTCCCTTTACAGCAGCCACAGCAAACAGGACATTGACACCCAAGTCCTGAGCACTGTAAAGAAAAATATTCTCTCTTCATGCCTAACTGAGTAGTAGGTTTCACCTACTACTGCACTCACAACTTTATTAACCAAAAATAGTAACTATAGTCCCTTACAAGTACATTTTAAATGTAATTGTAAGGGACTTGCAAGACTTTGCAAGAAAGAAAGAACGATTTGCAATTACATAGCTTTTCTACATGCCAATGGCAGCTGCTGCCATACAAGGCACTCGCCACGACCCGTTGGGAGCAATTTGGGGTTCAGTGTCTTGCCCAAGGAAACTGTCGTAGGCGGGATTCAAACTACCAACCTTTTGGTTTTCAACCCTCCAGTCAACCAAGCTACAACCACCCCCACATTGCAGCTTCCTAATGTGGGACAATCAGTTGCCTAAGGTAGAGCAGTGAAATGTAGTGTTGAACAGTTTAACTTGATGTTAGACACATTACCATAGTTTGCCTTTACTGTAGGTTCATCCATTACTTGCTTTTACTGACATCCATTATTTTAGGGAGGAGCCAGAGTCTCTGGATCTTAGGTATCACACATTAGGCAGTGGCCCACATTAGGACAATCCGACCTATGTAATCTAGATTACAGCTACATTTTCATGGGATAGGATATTACATGATGCACTCAGATACTCATTATAAAGATCAAATCAAGTGCATTGTAGCAACTTCTAAATATGCATGTAGCACAACTCCTTTTACAGGATACCACAGCGCCTTTCATATGACATTTAAAGAACATTGTTTTTTCACCAAAACTCATAATCTGAGAAATGAAGAGCCACATGAAGGCATGAAATTCTTGACAAGATTATATTACAGTTGTATTTAGAAGTAATTCTGTAACCTACTTTTGAAATATACTAATGTAATTACATTACTACACATTATTACCATATTTAATGAGGACGTTGTAACTGTAATTGATTGCATTCTAAAAGGAATCTGATCCACGGCACACCCCGAGTCTTGTGTGAAACAAAGATTGCGGTTGAACTGTTGAATTGATCAGAGGGTGGTCATATCATTGATGTTTGTTCAGGACACAGTCTGATGATAAGAACTTCTCACCAGCGACAAAACATAACATCCTGTTGGTCAACTTCCATCAAACACATCTTCCACAATCAGTTACTGATTACTGAATACTCTTCTTGATTGTAACTATGCTGATTACTGCCTACGTTATTTACAAGTACCAACCAACTTACCAAAACCCCTTTTAGAAGTGAGTTTTAACTTCGCTTCAACAAATAATCTACAAAAGAATTCAATAAAAGTCAAGTTTGTACAAAACAATTCTAGATCATTTTACAGTGTGTTTAAACCCAACACGACCTACCATGTCCAAAACACTTCAGACACGCGTAACGGATGCATTTTTAAATTTTCCTTCATCGCCTGACCTATCGCACCTAGCGTGCAAGAGGTATTGATATTGTATATCCTGAAAGTTCTTAAGAGATATCATGTCACTGTGCTGTCATCATGTGGGGACATATTTTTCCATGCTGGTTGAACTTGAATGTGAACAGCATGAGCAAAGTGATGTGTTTGAAGCAACCAACCTCAGAACACATGCAAGACACTACACGTTATGCTCAACCGCTTACATTTGATAGACATTAGACACCACGTTTTATTGGGTTTGAACACACAGTTAAAATCTATTATCCAGCAGTGCAAGATCGGGCTAATCAAAGTGCCCCATTTCTAACTGGGGAACTAGATTGGCCACAACGTTGACCAATCAATTCCAATCCTGCGTTAGACTGTATTTAAGCTGGAGTCATCGTGTTGGCAGCCTCTACTCCTCGCTGCCTACCCTGCTAACCATCTCATCCCCCTGATGTACCGTTTCCCTTAGCCTTTTCTGTCTTTTTCTTGCTTTCAAATGGTTCTTTTTCATAGTTTTTTGTAGAGCGGTGTGGATGATGTTTGCCTGTTGTGAGGGTAGTCAGCCATGTGCTGCATGCTTCATACTGAAATCCCCTTACCCTGTGCTTTGTAAGCATATTCAAAGCGTGTACTGAACTTGTTGAATGGCATTTTGTTTCTTTCTTTCAGCACCAACCATTTTAACACTAAAATGTGACACTGATGTTTGATTCATAAATATTCTCTGGAAATTATTATCTGAACACAACAAAGTGGATCACTACTTTCAAGGAAAATGTGTGATCAGAATTTTCTTAATTCTTAACTCTATGTCTCTTGACGTCTTTGGCAGCCACTCACCATCTGTGGAGGTATATGGAGAGTTTAAGTGAGTTGTGTGATTGTAGTTACAGTGAGTTCAGCCTATGTGTGACTTGCACACTGCTAGCATGTAGCTATAACTTATCGAACGTCCAGACCTACTGGGCCAGTAAGATTAACACTGAGGTTATCTCCCATCCTGCACCGCTCAGACAGGAAGGAAGGCTGGGCATGTGTGTGTGTCTGTACGCGTGTGTGTATGCGTGTGTGTGTGTGTGTGTGTGTGTGTGTGTGTCTGAGAGAGAATGTGTGAATGTGTTTGGTATGTGTGTGTATGTGTGTGGGCTTGTGTCTCCGCATGCATGGGTATGTGTGGGTGTGTGTGTATACATTTGTTTGTGTGTGGGTTTGTGCATGTGTGTTTGTGTGGATGTGTTTGTGTGTGTGTGTGTTTGGAACAAGTGTGGACATCATTAACTATGTTACTGTAACTAAGTTACTTTGATTTAGCCCCTAAGTTACTTTGATTTAACTCCTTTTCTAGTAAGCAATACATTCTTTTTTAAATTATCCAAAAGTAATTTCTTTCCCAGAACCTGTGTGTTACTACCAAACCCTGACCCGAGCTTTCCCTCTGTGTTACATAATACAAGTTATTAGAAAAAGTTGTTCCTGGAAAGAGCTGTTTGCATTGCCAATAAGGCAATGTATAAGGACCACACTAATAAACTTTAATAATTTATGACCAGGTCCGCTGCCTTTCAATACGATCACAGAGAAAACGGCAGCTTCCTGAAAACATCCAAGCTGGGGTAAGGTAAATATAACAGAAGGAGAACATTTATTTTCTCAATGGAGGGAGCATTTATTTTCACTGCGCTATACAGTGGAATGGGTGGCGTGAGATCCACAGACCCATGTCTCATGTGGGGCGCGGTACAGCTCGACTCTGTTATGATTGATGGAGGTGATGAACTAAATCACCAAGGAGGGTTCGAACAAATCTTTCGTTTGCCACACAAGTGGCAAAATGTAGTCATTCCCATTCAAAGACATGAAGCTAACTTCTAATAACATTCATAATTAATGTATAAGAAATTATTATATGAGTATGTGGCTCTGCTTTTCACTGTGCCAATGTAAATTTAAAACAGCCTAAAACAGCCTTGGTCATATGAGGGTTAAAGGAGTTCTGTCGTTATCATATTTCCAGCCTCAGCTTGTAGCAGACTGTACACCATCATGGGTCATCCTTCTCTAGATGACTTATCCAGTGTTTTTCTGTTTAGGGTCGGTAGGTTGAGTCCTGACCATTCATGGATTTTGTTGCAACATTGTTCAGATTGTCTGTCTCTGCTTCTTTTACCTTCTACTAATCCCTTGAGGCAGACCTTTGTTAGGCTAATTAGGGAGCACTCTATATGCCAATAGAATTTTAGACATCTGCTGTTGATTATTATTATTATTATTGGTCTTTGAAGTTCTTTTATTTTTATGCGATCTGTATGTCGATGTCATTCAGTGTATGATGTGGTTTTGTAATGCTCTGATTGTCTTACTTTTTCGTTATCCCCTTTACGCATTCAACGCCACAAAAGGTTACTGGCAATATCGTAGTAAATACGGTCAATCAAAATGTTCGTCTATCCGTGAAGCACCTCGAAGGGATCACCAGTGGTGATTCGGTTCTGCACAAAAATCTGTCAAGTGTGAGATGTAAAACTTTTGCAATAATCTTGATCAATCATCAAGGGTTGGCTATTAGCAGAATCCATGTAATCATCTACTAGGAGTAACATTTGAATCAATTAATTGATGGCACACATCTGTGTGCATAGTCCACACACCGCACAGCCGCAGCGACGGGAAATCGCAACTGGCAATTCATATTCCCAGATTTGCTCTTGTTTTGCAGATTTGCGCTCGTCCTCTACTGGGATTTCCTCTACACTACGACACAGAAGAAGAAAATAAATAAAGTATCAATCCTCAATGAGGACAACATTGACTCACTCTCTCACACACACACACACACACACACACACACACACTGCAATTGTTGAATTTTGAGTTAAAGTTATTATACACTCAGACTTTGTTGCAGTAAGTCTCATGTGGACTTCCTCCACACCAGCACTGGGCTCCTTCTGCACTCAAGACCAAGATCTACAGGATGGGTATTGATCTACTTAATAAGACTTAACTTATTAGAAGCTCTAATAGAAGTTAGTTTTGGAAGTGATGTGTAACACTTGGGTCCTTTCTGTTACTCTGTTATTCCGTTGTTGAATCATACCAGATGTGGCAAGGACACTCTCTGCAAGGTGCTGTTTGGTAAGCAGCCTCGGTCAGTAGCAGGATATGTACCCCGCACTCGATCTCACGGATCTCACTGTATGTTATGAAGCAAGGATTCAGCGGCTCAGAGTTTATTAAAGCCATATGTTAGCAACAGACTGCAGGCACTGAACTCACAGACCATCTCTGTCCACCACCGAGAACTGTCTGGATTGCCGATTTCCCCATCGACTAGTTTCTTGAATGTTAGATGCTTGTCAACACTAAAGATGTGTAATGTTGTATCACGGGGTATTATGCTACTGATGTGTTTGATGTCTCTCGGCTGGTCTGGGAACACCTCGGGATCCCACCAGATGAGCTGGAAGAAGTAGCCCCGGAGAGGGAGGTCTGGGCTTACCTGCTTAAGCTGCTGCCTCCACGGCCCGGCCCTGGATAAACAAAAGAAGAACTATGTAAGTAAGTAAGTGTTATTGTACACTTTGATGACTTTGACTTTTTTAGAATTTTGGATTCGCTAGTAATCCCAAATGGGAAATTGTGTACACATTCACACACCAGTGGCGGCAGCCGCCACGCAAGGAGTGCAACCAGACGCTACCGGGAACCAATTTGGAGTTTTTAGACTTGCCCGAAGATACTTTGACATGAAGGCTGTCAGAGCCGGAACTCGAACCAACAGCCTTGCAGTCTTGTTGTTGGAACGGCCATTTTACCAACTGAGCTACAGCCACTTACTAATGTCTGCTCATTCCAAGTCGAGTGAAGCCAACATCAAAGACAACTTAATGGGATCAGCAGATGAGAGAAACTAAGACATTTGTTGGACAGAGAGCAACAAGGGAATAAATAATAATCTAATCTAAATTATGAAGTAATAATAACATAGTGCAACACGTCATCCTATTCTTCTGTGCTGGTTTCTGGCACATTGGAGAGAGGCATTCACCCATATTTTTCACCAATCCAAACCTCACGTGCTAAGCCTGTCAAGCAGGAACGCTTTGCTACCATTTTTTTCTGTCTTTGCAATGACTCGACCAGGACTATATATTATGTATAAATCATAGGCTGTATATAAGTAGACGCAGCGTGCGTGACATCATCCTATTGCTTTCATCCTAGCCGGGTTGAAGCCTCCGACCGCGCGATGCCATTGCTGAAAGTATCCGGAGACAAGGCGAGGTAGAGAGAGCTCTACAGTAAGTGAGAGAGAGACACCCCACACGCGACTTCTTCCGGTGGTACTGTCCGCTAGGGGCGCCAACGACAGAGTCGGAATGAATGGGATCCTATGGGAGCTGAAATAAAAAATATTAACACCAAATCTGACGCATTTGTGAAATTATGATCCCCCTCACACAATTAACCGTTAATCATCCCGACAATATACATTAAAACATCAATTAGAAACAATCTTTAAATAGGTTAAAACAGGCTGCTAAGATTGGAATATTTGTATTGGAATTCCCGTAGGGCTCGGTTTTCTGAGACTAGGCTCCCCCCATACCAACCCGGAAGTAGGCACGGACATCAAAACGAACGCGGTGTCCATTTTTATTTACTGTCTATGGTATAAATGATATCTGTATACAAATTGTGGCGGTGCCAGGGGATATTCCAAGAAAGCTTCTTCTGTAGCCCCGCCCACTGTGTTGCCATCGTTACGCTAGCGCTCTGATGCAGTTTTAAGATGTTGTTAAGTAGGCTGTTTGCTAAATAACACCCTGACAGACCAGGTTGGCCTGCACACAGCGCTACAGACACACACACACACAGACATACACATACAGACACATATACACACATATCCACACACACATATCCACACACACACACACACACACACACACACATACACAGGCACACATACACACAGACATACAGGTGAGAAAGGCACTCAAGACATACTGAACTGTAGATACATTTCATTTGACTAAACATATAAATATATAAACACCCATAACATGCAAATACATACACAGACAGACACACATACACAGACACACAAAGAAACACACATAGACACACAAAGAAACACACACACACACAAACATATACACACACACACACACACACGTGACGTAGGCACTCTCTCTCTCTAGTGAACTGTGCATGAATTTCATTTTACTGAACACCCACCAGCACACAAACACATACATAGACACACAGACACACACAAATACAGACACACAGATAGGTATGTAGGTGTGTGTGTAGGTGCCCTTGGCCAAGACTAAAACAGCTCTACCATGTCCCACATACACAAAGCAAATTTACGCCGGTTTGCCATCAGTGTGAGTGACCTACATACACACATCACACATAACTATGCAAACATATCATGAGAACAAACATTACATTCCTATCAATTAATTTGTTTTTTGTCATTGTAGAAAAACACATTGAAATATCACTATTACATTACAATATAGTCCATGAATATCCAAAACAAAACATAGGGTGGAAAATATATGGGCCATTTTTTTTTTGCAATTTCCTAATGTTGGACAGTCAGTTGCCTAATATGGAACAGTGAAATGTAGTGTCGAACTGTTGAACTTAGTGTTACCATCGTTTGCTTTTACCATAGTTTCACTGACATTCATTAGTTTAGGGAGGAGCCAGAGCCACTGGACCTTAGGTGTCCCACATTAGGCAGTGGCTCATTAGAGCAATCCACCCTATATTCTATTATAAATTCAGTAATTATTAGAGATGCATGATTTTTTTTTCTTCACCAAAATATGATATCCCGATATTATAAAACCCCTAATTCCTGGCACTAATCTGAGAAGCGATATCAACTGACATCGTATTATTATGTAATTTGAGTATCAGCATGTATGAATGAATAGAATTTAGAACATAGAATGAATGGAAGCTTCTAAAAAGTCAAAGGAGTTCACAGACATATAAATGACACTGACATCTTTGTCACATATGTTATTATTAATAGAATAATAACAGCCCTAATTATGACTTCAGCATTTACCAACCCGTTATACATCCGTACGATATCCGCATCTGGGGTGATGTGGGCTTTCCAACAAGGATATTCAAAAACCGATATCGATATTTTCCAATATTGATTTTTAGCACTTAGGTCAGCCGATAATATCAGGGGCCCCATAATATCGTGCATCTCGAGTAACTATTCAATATGTTTTGTAAAAATAATAAAACTGTTAAGGGAATATCCAATAATAAAACAGTGCAGTGTGCTGGGCCTTCTTTGGCTAAAGAGGGGCATACACTGTGTGATTTCTTCATTCGCGTCAAAAGCTGCTGCTCACACTATATGAGTAAATAGCAGGGGTGAAAAGTATGCTGTTCGCGAGTCACCCACTCACACTTTACGACCGATGGTTGGGTGCGATCTGCCTGCTGACACTGCACGACGCGTCGGGCACGATCAGACTGTTGTGTACGGAAGTGAATCAATGTGTCAATTCTCCAATTACAACTGCTGGGTTATCTTTATTCGTTTGATTCAAACGTTTTTTAATTCTACGACGCTAGACAAAGTCCAGACACATTTTGCCCCCTGCTGGACAGCTGGCACCATGACACCTTGGGATGAGAAGAGCCTATGCGGTGAGCATTTAAACACTGGTCAATAAATTATTAGGAATGTATAAACCTGCAAATATGTTTGCAGCGTTGTGGGTTTGCTTTCCTCCAACCGGCATTTGTTGCAGGTCTTCATTCCCCATTGTCACCCGAGTTCAGGAGAGTTATGGACAGTGGAACAAAAGAGCCTTAGTATCTAATAAAGTACTGCCCGATGTTTGTCACTGGTACTCTTTAACCCCTCCCCGATGCTAATAATTCATATTTTGAAGTCAGAATATGATCTGTGATTTGTGACGCTTTGGCGCGTTGCGTTACCAACTTTGCTTGGCGCCAGCAAACATATTACAAACACTATGTCAGCGGATATGACGTACATGTACACGGGCAACATGACACGTTTTGATTGAGTAGTCAGAGGAGAGAATTACAGTAAAGTCAACGTTAGGTGTAACATAAACGTTGGCATATGTCTGTTCTTAGAAATGTTATTCTGGTAAAAATGGGGTGTGTGACAATCTGACCTTTTTTCCTGAGGAGAAAAGATCAGATCATTATCAAATATTCTTTATGGATGTTGTAGAAGCGATGTAATACGATTTTCACAATTTCAGATCCATTTAATCTTATTTAATGTTGGAAACGTTCTTGAGCAGTGCAGGGGGCTGCAGGGAAGCTTCTGCTTTTCTACCTGTTCGCTGCATACACATCAGGTGTGTCGGTCATTTCCTCATGTGTGTCTTGTCAAGTGCAAACAATTTTGTGCATGTCATTGGAGTGTATTGGAGCAAGAGAAACAGCTGATCACTACAACCATAGAAGATTACTATTTATTTGTAAACGCCTAAGAAAACGGCAAAGAATATATTCACAATAATCATATAAAGTATATATA
>OMKY01053669.1:0-12874 GCA_900302395.1 Bregmaceros cantori | reverse complement strand
CAAAAGTTACAGGCAGAAATGTATCTGAAAAAATGTGCAACTTTGGCCTGTTGGTGGCGCTATGGAGTTGAAGCTGATGACCTGTAAATTGCTGTGAATGATGCTGAGACTGACTAGAATATGTGTGCCAATTTTCAGCATTTTCCTATATAGGGTTCTATGGGCTGCCATAGGAATCCCATTGGAGAAGAAAGTATAAAGAATAATAATAATAAGAAAGCCAACAAAAACAATAGGTGCCTTCGCAAGCTTCGCTGCTTGGCCCCTAACTAGTCACCAACTTCAACCTACTGAAGGTAACTAGTAACTAGTCACCAACTTCAACCTACTGAAGGTAACTAGTAACTAGCCACCAGCTTCAACCTACTGAAGGTGCTCTGTTGATCTGGTCCAAATTGAGTTTGCTTGTTAGAGTTGCTTTAAAAAAAATGCTGGAAATAAACTTACTGGCTGGAAAGAGAAAAAATGTGAAGACTTAAATCAACTAAAAGTATAACCATATGACTATATGGTGACACGGCACCACAGCCACACCATATGACTGTATGATGACACGGTACCACACCATAACACACCATATGACTGTATGATGACTCGGTACCGCACGATAACACACCATATGACTGTATGATGACTCGGTACCACACCATAACACACCATATGACTGTATGATGACTCGGTACCACACCATAACACACCATATGACTGTATGATGACACGGTACCACACCATAACACACCATATGACTGTATGATGACACGGTACCACACCATAACACACCATATGACTGTATGATGACACGGTACCACACCATAACACACCATATGACTGTATGATGACACGGTACCACACCATAACACACCATATGACTGTATGATGACACGGTACCACACCATAACACACCATATGACTGTATGATGACACGGTACCACACCATAACACACCATATGACTGTATGGTGACTTGATGACTGTCGTGACTTCTCCGCTTCAGCTTCCTCCTGAGGCTCCGGTCCAGTGTCATTCTGTTGAGTGTTGGCAGGTCAAGTCCTGACCATTCGTAGATGTTGTCGCGCCATCTTTCTGTGCTTCTCTTGCCAACCACCAGTCCTTCAAGGTAGAGTTTTGTCAGACATATTTGGGATCTCTTGATGTGTCCGTAGAGTTTAAGGCTTCTCGTTTTGATTATTGTCATTATTGGTTTCAGTGAGGTTAGTCTACGGAGTTCTTTTATTTCTATGTGGTCCAAGAGGCGGCGTTCTGTCATGTGGTTTCAATTGTACTGCTCAACTTTGTGGTTCAGTTTACACATTCAAGGCCGTATAGCACTGGCAGGATGTATGCATTGTATATTTTGGCTTTGAATTGGAGCGGAATTCTATGTTTTACGGCTGCGACAAATTCTGTGACTTGTCGTATCGGTTTGCCGTCAATCGAAATGGGTAGGGCTTGATTGTTTTTGTCGGTTGTCAACTTGTCATGCATTCCATTTTGGATGCATTAAGAGGCCTACTTCAGTGCCATGTATTTGCACAAGAGTTTTGTAGGTCATTTTGAGAGCTGCTGATGGTGGCCATGTCATGGGCATAACTTAGATTGGATATAAGGTGGCCTCCTATTGAGGATCCTGAGTTGCATTCACATTCTGCTTTGGCTATGACTGAGGTTATGACTAGGCAGAATAGTATGGCCCTTGTTTTACTCCTTTTAGGACTTGGGGCAAAGTCCTGAAAGGAGATATCAAACAAGCCATTCACCAAATGTTGACATTTAATTTTTTTCAGGCCATCTTGTCGAGGAAGCTGGTGGTGCCGGAAATGGAGCAGGTCATGTCGAAGGTGGCTGAGCTGGCCATTACCAACGGCAGCGAAGTGGTCCGTGTTCACTGCAGACAGGTAGGAAAACACACTCCAGCCGCTTCTCCACTACAAATTAAACTCACAGTTCGGCGCATCTCTGTTCAGTTTAGTTTGTGTACAGGGAAACGTGCTCACACCAGCAGTGTCAACGCGGCCACAGTTTTTGAATATTCTCGACCAACCAGTGATGGGGCGGGACACGCCCTCCGCACCAGTGATTGGCCGATTTCCATGCGTAGCGACGCACAATGTTGCCGTTTCCATTGACTCGCTGAGTTCGTACTGTTCGTTTTAAAGATGATGTTCACCAAAGGTTTGTGCATAAAACTCCAAACACTTGGATCATACATCCACGAACCCAAGAATTTATGGTTTCCTAAAAGTAGCTTTGTTGTCCTCGGTCTGTCAGCTGTTCCAGAAGTACCTGCTGGACTACCCCTTGGGGAAGAAGAAGCTCCAGGCTCATCTCCAGTTCGTGGTGGCCCAGCTGAGCTACGAACATGACACTGGCAGGCAGGTGGCGCTAGAGGTGCTGGACTACATTTTCCAGACCTTCACTGAGGTGAGGACCACCGACGGACCTTTTGTACACACACTTCCAGTGTCGGTATCACAGCCTGTGTAAAGACATTTGGGACTTGCACGATGCACGGTTTTCATGACGGCGATGGGACGTGGAAATCGACCCCTCCTCCTACTGGTTTGAGTCGCCGTCATATCCAACGTAATCGTTAAGCAGGTTGCCGCAGCTACGGCGGGAGCTGTCTGATCAGCTGATGTTTACCACGTACAAGATCGGAATATAATAAAATTGGGTCCCGTGCGCTCTCTCATTCCTTTTCAAAATGTCATTCGAGAGAAGTTGCTTTATGCACTTGGAAATCAGTTAATTTCACAGGAGGAGTTCTTGTTACTTAAAATTAAATCTTGTATTTGTGAGTTTGTCAGATTTCTCTTAATACAATGCTTAGGTCTAATTAAAAGGGGGTTCGGGAAAGACATTATTTTAAATTATAATTTAAATTCACCCTCTACAGCTCATACAAGACTCGGGCGTAGTCGACATGGGTGGTTGCCTCTTCCCACGTAGTTGATCAGCCTAGGACCGCAAACCGAGCTGGTAGTACGTCTCTCAGTCGAGCACCAATCAAGTTCCGGGTGCCGTCGTGAAAACCGTGCTTTCATAAAGTCCCTATTGTAATGGACAGAAGTGTCTGAATTTGTCACACAAAACCCACACCGGTTCAAAATCTGCTTACTGCAGCTCACCACCGTTCACCGCTTTGCATAAATATTGATGAAATGCAGACTAATACAACATTAACTCACTCACCGATGTGGTCACATGTTTCCTCTGGACCAATCAGGTATATCCGACTTACCCAGATTATTAAATGGTGTGTTTGTGGGGCACAGATCTTACCATCCATGTACCTTGACTGAATAGACAAGTTCAAAAATCAGTCCGAACACAGTGACGTGACTAGCACCGGAAGTCCCATTAAAAGAAGAAATTTTACCACAACTGCCCACCGAACCCGTCTATAGCTTGTGTGTGCGCAGGTTTCAACTTTTAGTGGAGACTACACAAAGCAGAGAGACATGTCTAGACATGTAACTCTAACATAGCCAGCATAGACTTCATCATATTGAAATATGCAGAAGTGGAAAGAGTACTGAAGATTTGTAATTGAGTAAAAGGATCTTTACTTTGCTTAAATTGTACTCGAGTAAAAGTACAAAATTACTTCATTGAAAATGTAATGAGTGTGCTGCTCAGTCGGTTAGGCTGAGCAGCACTGGAAAGCACGCATATGTCTTGATGGTGCGGTGAGTCGGTGGTTCGAATCCCACCACCGACGTATTTCCTGCATTGCGAGACGTTTTTAAAAGAAACTAAACTTAAAAAAAATGCAGCGGTGGGAGTAAATAGCGACCGACCACGGCAAATAGGTATAAATGTAAGTACCCTAACCCTTTTTGTGATGATTTTTGAATTTTATAATTATATTTTTTATAATTATAATTAATAATAATTTTCAACAGCGCCGACTCTAGTGTCCGAAATCTCGGCAGTTGCTGTTGAGTGCACTATAAGTGAGTGCACTATATGGGGGATAGGGAGTAGATTTCGGACACAGCCATTGTCATGGTTTTGGACAATAGCCACAAGTAAAAGTTAGACTTGAAACATCTTGTGGTGCTGCCCGTAGGCCCTCCTCGCCGAGCACCACATGGTGTTTGTAGCTCCGCTGGCGCTGGCCATGGTCAACGACGACTCCTCGGTGTGTAAGAAGATGGCCGCCCACAACATCAAGGTCCTGTTGGGCCGACTGGCCACCAACCACCAGAACTCTGTCTACCGCCTGGTCAGAACCTGGCTGGCTGCCGAGAAGGTACAATTGTAAATGTACTGCCCTGTGGTGGTCATATGTTACGTATGAAAGACCCCGTGGCCACCAGATGGCAGTAGGGGCGTTGCGGTCACTGGAGGGCAGCAGATTTCCACTGATCGTTACACTAGAGACCTTTTGATGAGTCATGGAAATACGAAGCATGAATAAATCTCGATGTACTGCTCCGTCATGTGTTTTATTTTTCATGTGCAATCGGGCTGCAACGATTAGTCAACTACTCGATTGTTAATATAAACGACTACTAATTTAATGATCGATAATCGTCAAGAAATTGAAATCGGCAGTTTTGTGCTGACACTATTGGTTTCTAAAATTTTTATTTTTTTTTAGAATATGAAATATTAAATGATCATAATTTGTGGAAAAGCTGAATATGAAGAAAATAATCATTTTTAAATAAAGTAACCTGATATCCAAATGACACGAGATTCATGCCGTTAACTTGAAATGTTTATTTTGGTTCTTCTTAACTTAAGGTTGTGTAATCTTTGCTCAGCGTTTATATTTTGAATCTTTTTCTTTAAAAAATCCCCAAGTGTTTCGTTCTCTGTTGAACTATTGGTTGGTTGCAGCCCATCATGTCCAACTCTAGTTTAGTAATTTATGCATTGAGTATCAGAATTAATTCATAAGCAGGTGATGAATACACACAAACATGGAATTTTACTTAGTTTAATTCAGTTACCGGGTACAGTAAATATAGCATGTCAATGGTGTAAAGTTTTATTCTGGTGATTTTATGACAGTTCTTATGATGGGCCTAACTTTTTTTTGATGCAGTTTGATATTTTATTATCACTCCAACCCTCGTAACGGTTTTATTTGTGTTCCAGATGAGTCTGCGTCGCCTCGGAGTCCAAGTGTGTGGCCTCTTTGTGGAGGTGGAGGGTGAACGCTTCGGCCACCGGCTGGATGAACTGCTGCCCATCATAGAGGAGGCGATACACCCGGATCACTACCTGAACGTATGTACATTACACCCGGATCACTACCTGAACGTATGTACATTACACCCGGATCACTACTTCAACATACGTACAATACACCCGGATCACTACCTCACTGGTACGTACAATACACATCACTACCTCACCGTACGTATGATACACCCAGATCACTACCTCATCGTACGCACAATACACTCGGATCACTACCTCACCGTACGTACGATACACCCAGATCACTACCTCATCGTACAATACACCCGGATCACTACCTCAACGTACAATACACCCGGATCACTACCTCACCGTACGTACAATACACACAAATCGCTACCTCAACGTACAATACACCCAGATCACTACCTCACCGTACAATACACCCAGATCACTACCTCACCGTACAATACACCCAGATCACTACCTCACCGTACAATACATTCTGATCACTACCTCAACGTTTATACAATACACCCGCATCAGTACCTCACTGTACGTACAATACACCCGGATCACTACTTCACCGTATGTCCACGGATGTGTTTGGCTCAGACAACGTGATGTCTTTATAGGGGAGGATGTTTGGCAAGGAAAGTGTCCTCTGGTGCATCCAACAGATTCCCGACTAGAGAGTCTGCTGAAATCAGGGAAGAACATATTTCAGTATCAATGATCAGTGGTATTTTCCCAGAAACCTGGAGATGATCCTTCACTCAGACTTTCTAAAGCCTTAACTTGGTACAGAACTTTCTAAAAGCTTCTCTTTGTGCAGCTCGAGGAGGAGACCTCTGAGAAGGCGGCGGACCGACTCCTGTTCAGTTACCTAACTCTGCTGACCAAGCTGAACCAGCACTGCCAACTACTGGAGCTCCGCAAACCCCGGGAGACGCTCCACAACATCTGGAGTAAGTCGCCAGGAACCGACGGCCATTTCTCCACTAGAGACGCAAACCACGCTGACGCGTCCCTTTGGTGCTACGAGGACTCATTGGGTCCTTGTGCGTTTTGTCGTTTCATTTGAGCTGCATTTTGACTGATCGTGTTACAGCAAAATTCTTGGGTGCGTAGTTTGCGTTTTTCGCTGAACTTGCTAAGTGGGTGCTGAAGCACCCACTGCTCCTAATGCCAGTCTCCGTTGTCACGTCATGGCCCCGCCCCACAGCAGAATGGCCCCGCCCCACAGCAACACAAACAATATAATAAAGTTAACTAGGCCTAGAAAACAAAACTAAAAAATCCCAGTGGTGGCGGTGAATGCAAAACAATGACATCCCTGATGCTCCGCCCAGCTCTAACCTCAGCGTTTGCAGGTCATGTGTGGTCCCACCTCCGCTACCCTCACAGCTGGGTCTGGATGACAGCTGGGCAGCTGTTCGGTCAGCTGTTTGGAGCCCACAGCCCAGAGGCTCTGGTCCAGGCCTGGAGAGACCAGCAGGTCCACAAGCTACCAGTGGCCACCGCGTTCCTGACCACCTCCCTGGACACGCTGGTACAGTTAGCTACCTGTAGCCTTTAACCTGTAGCACTACCTTCACATGTTACTTGTACCTTTCCCCTTTTGATGATGATTTCGCTATCTCTGCTTACTGAAGATTGCACACTAACATTTCCATGTTAGTTTTATCAGCCTACTCTTCCATGCTGGCTTATGGCACATTGTGGTTTCACCAATCCAGCCCTCATCTTCTTAGTGTCAAGCAGGGAGGCATTAGCTACCATTTTTAAAGTCTTTGGTATGACTTGATACACTACCGCTAGGCCACTGTACAAACCGGTTCTTATGAGATGCTTGGTCAAGGCTACAAAGCAACACTGCCCTGTTGTGGTTAACTGGATAACAACCTTTTTGTCTCGCCTTTTCATTAAAACTTTGTGATGGGGAATGTTCGTTCACAGCATTTTGGTTTCATATAAATGATAATTAAAAGTTGCTGTCCACAAATATCTACTACAAAATAAAAAAAAAATGTAGCGTGCATGTATAGACAGCCTTCACAGCATTAAGAATCATGTGCCATTTCCGGTCAAAATTGAAATAATACTTGTGTGTGGGTCTGATCTGGTCCTGTCCGTCTGTCCAGATGAGATCTCTGGTCCTGACGTTCAACCACCAGCTCCTCTCCAAGTTCTTGGACACCACTTCAGGAGACCAGGTGAGGACACTGGAGTTCCAGTTTAAATAATCTGCAATTCATCGACTATTAACCGTTAGTTGAGCCGTAGTGTGGATACCAGTGCCCTGTGTGTTGTAGTGACGTCACAGAGAAAAGGTGTATGTGTGTGTTGTTCCTGACACCAGTCTTCCTGTGCAGGTGGTCAAGAACCTCATCTTTGTCGCCAAAACAACGTACCTAATCTCCCCAGAGTCAGAGATGGCTGCCCCTCCCCTGGACGATGCTCCTTCAGACACGGAGATGAACGGAGTGGAGGAAAATGGCCAGGATTCTAACGAGGATGATGCTAACGAGGATGATGCAAACGACAAGGATGCTAACGACAAGGATGCTAACAAGAAGGCAGAGCTGCAGGCCTTGGAGGAAGAGGAGCGCCAGCTAGAGGAAGGAGAGGAGGAGGGCGATCGGGCGCCGTCTCTGCTGTGGATCATATCGAAGCTGTCGGTGGCCGCGCGCAGAGAGGCGGCCAACACGCCCAAGATACCGCTCAAGGTGCAAGGACTGTTGGCATAAGCACTTATAAATAACTTTTTGGCAGAAATTCACAACATTGTAAATATGTGTCTGCGACACACAGAGTAAACGTGTGTTTATTGGTCTACAGAGGCAGTGTGTGTTCAAGTTCCTTGGGGCCATGGCTCTGCACCTCGGCAAGGAGCATCTGTCCCAGTACCTGACGGCCAGCCTCAGACCACTGTGTAGAGAGCTGGACAGCACCTACGCAGACCAAGGTGAGACCCTGCAGACCAAGGCGAGACCCTGGACGAGGGGGCAAGGACGAGAGCCCTCAAACCTGAGTGAACCTTATGACCGGTGCAGTGCAACAGAATGGTTGCAGAGCGAGCCTTTCAGCAGTTTGTAGCTCGACTCGGGGAGTTGTTGCGTTGATGTGCACTGGCCATGACCGGGTGATTCTGTTCAAGGTTCATCCGGTAAACTGTTGTGTTGTTTGCCTCTACATCTTTTTACGCTATATGAGCTTAATCTGGTGCTTGATCGGACCGCAGGTCAGTTTTGGTTAGAGAGAAGTTGGTTTCTTTTTGGTTTGTAGTCCATGTGGTGGTTCTGGGATGCTCCTCAACGTTGAGATTCAGTTATCACATTCAAGGCTTGTTGAACACCCAAGATAATGCAGACTCATGTGTTCCAGACCCCACTCTGAAGAACTTGGCCCAGGAGCTGATAGACCTCATGAAGCGTCTGGTGGGAGCCAAGGAATTCTCCCTGGCTTTCACAGCTGTTCAGAGGGAGGTGGCAGCGCAACGCAGCGCGCGCAAGAGGCAGCGAGCTCTCCAGGTAAACTTCACCTCTATGGTCTGTTGGACTGCATTTGGTTTTCGGGCAGACGGCGCGAATAAAGAGATGGGCCTACACGTTTAGTTTCAGTTGCTGAATTTCACCGAGCTGTCCATCTAAGACCCAATTTAAAAAATCTGTTCTGTGAGTCGAGGTCCATGTTTGGTTCCACAGTCTGCCTTGCAACTAATGTTCGCTGATTTTTCTACCAAAACCAGCAACATTCCAGAGCTTTAACTCTGGGGAGTTTCAAAGGAATATACATTTTTTGTGATCTTGGTGTATGTAGAAAAAGTTAATTAAACTTTATTTAAATCCTGCGTCCAGGCCGTGGCTCAGCCAGACGTCGCAGCCAAGAGGAAGATGAAGAAACATGTCAACAAGATCCAGGCCAAGAAGAGGAAGCTGGAGCTCAAGAAACCGACGCACGGCAGCAAGAAGGCGCGGCATGTCAGGGACCTCGCCGTGCTACGCTAACTCCTAGCTTGTCAAGGACCTTGATGTGCTATGCTAACTCCTAGCTTGTCAAGGACCAAGCCGCGCTACGCTAACTCGCTAGCATTGTGTGGTTACTGTTCGTTCCTATGGAATGCGGCCATTTCTGAGTGGTTGAACATGTTATCCTGTAGCGTCCGACCACAGGAAACACAAATCATGTAGAAATGCATAAAACATAAATGTAGTTGTTGCTTTTCAGTTTGAAAATGATTTTCTCCAGAGTGTTTTATTATGGGATGTTTGTAAACTCTCATTAGTCTTCCATCATGTTGCCCAAGTTGTGACGTATTGGCACAACTTTTAAACTGGAGAATTTTTTTTTTTTTTTAATCACAGTAAACCTTAACATTAGAAATAATCATGGATATTGAAAGAGATGTGTCCTTTACCATCAGCAGTTGTATTCACATCTTATTAGATTTGTTCACGTGGAGTATTGATGCACCAGATTGTAAAACATTGTCATGAACTTTTGATTAATTTTAGTTACACGTGCGTTACTTGAGATGGTGACCAAGTACAGGTTGGTAGACTGACTGGGAGCTCTGGACACATTTGATAAGCTGATATGGACAAACTGGTTTGGCATCTATGAATGTTTAGGGATCTAATGTTTAGAGTAAACCGATCCCAGATCTTGGTGCAAATTCTGCTACAAGCGTTGACGCTGGATTTTGAGCCTTTGTGTGAAGTCGATGATGTTCAAGCCAAGATCATCGCTACGGACGTGATTTGTCGCCGATCGGCCTCATCCGCCGACGCCATCACCTCCGACTCCGCGCCGGTTCACGTGAGGAGTTACTGCTCACGTTCAACCACCGCAGTCTGGCAGAGCATCCCCAGCGGGCGACGTCGACCAGCTTTCTTGGACCGCAGTTCATTACAATCAGCTGTTTCTATGTTAATCATGGAAAGCCACCAACGTATTCATTCTGTTCTTAAATTGTATTTATCTGCACATCAACTGATGATTCCTGTACCGGGGAGTCCGTCTCTGAAGTACGTTAACAGACTAACCACCTGTGCCCCAGTCCGTGCATTGAGAGGCCCAGAGAGACGTCTGCAAGGATGAATATATATTCACTGTGTCATTTTCTACATCATGTATGGGGACATTAACTCCTCATTCGAGGAGTCAAGGCCCATTTATACCCTCCGTAACTAACGGAAACGGACGCTTTCATCCGGTTCCGTAGGTAACTTCACCCGTCAATTTGTCCGTAGGTCGGTCGCTTGGCAATCCGTTGAGCTCCGGGCGAAACGGAGCAATATCACAAGAAACGCGACTCGGCACCGCCCTCTGCGGGATTTCTTATGTAGCTCCGTATACGGACGCAGGTATAAACACAGACGCCGGGAGCAACGGCTGGAACGGACAGCCACGTCTCATCCGTCTCCGTAGGGTATAATGGGGCCTTTAATGTTCCCATATCTCGTACACAGTGTAAAGTCATCGTAGTCTACCAAAGTTGCTGAATTTGTCACACAAAACATGCAGTTTCTAAATCCGATTTAGAAACTGATTTCGTAAATCCGATCCAATTATCCACCCTGCTTCGCTTGACAAAATAAACAATGAAGTTACACACTTGATGTGGTCACATGTTCTGGACCAATGGGATGGCTGCTTTCACTCGTGACAAAAAGTATGAATGGAACGCATTAATGAAACCTCATGGGCATGCGTTTGAGTTTTTGACGCATGTCCTTGAGTTGGTTTTTATTTTCTTATTCTTTGCTGTCGATACTTTATTCTCTGCACCGATACCAAAAATAATTCCTTGTCTGTGACTTGTTCATTGACAATGGAAATTAAGATGGTTGTGATTGGGCAGATTATTGAATCCTGCGTTTCTGGGGCACAGATCCGCACTAGAACATTTGGGTGTTGAATAGCACTGCACACGTTACCACCATCCTTTTTAAATAACCCAGTGTGCTATTGTACTCCCATTAAATAAGTTCAGAAATAATTCATAACCAACAGCAACGTGACTGCACCGGAAACTATGTAGGGTAGATTGCCCTAATGTGGGCCCTTTTTTTGTTGCAGCATATCTTAATGTGGGACAGTCCATTATCTTAGGTGGAACAGTGAAATGTGGTGTTGAACTTTACCATAGTTTTACTGGCATTAATTTGGGGAGATCTCCTGAACAAAGTATTCTTAACCTTTTTTTTCACCCCTTTTCCTGGCTCAAAATAACTCTGGGACCCCTTCATTTTAAGGGATATAGCCAATTTTCCATACCTGGAACTCAATATATGGCACTGTGGAAAAAATGCATTGTATCACTATGAACTGACGGAACAATGTGTATCTTGGTGCTACTTAACAATAAAAATCTGCCAATATTGTTTCATTTCTTGAAAAATTAACTTGCTACACCCAGGTGGTGGAAGGCTGTATCATGATAAATGCATATATCAACACATTCATTTTGCGGACCCCCGGTTTACAACTGTTATTATTCCGCGGACCCCCTGGGGTGTCCCCACGGACTCCTATGGGTCCTCGGACCCTCTCTTTCATTTTACTTAGTGCCGCACTTTGATCTGGTGAGTAAATGTGTGATAAGTTACGTTAAATTTAATTATTATCATTACTATTATTATTACATTATCTTTCCATTATGAAATTTGATATTTGCCTTTAATTGATTTCTGGTCATTCACAGTGCAGTCTAAACAGCAGCACTAGTGTATTGCAGTGGGGAATATTCAGGGCCTTCTAGGCCTTCTGAGAAGGCCTAGAAAATTGAGGAAAAAAAAAGTTATTATATTTAAATATGTGTAATTATAATTACAATAGGTATTTAAGTAACTGTCTCATTTAATTGAATACATCATGATACATTAATACATCGTCTATGTTCTAGAATTGGTTCCTTGTCAAGTTCACATCAGCAATGAAAGGGTTAATATACTCTGAAACATGTTATCCACTCAGAATCGTCATTCTCCATTCATTGTAATGGGGGTCCTTCAGCTCTCTCGATGCAGGCCTGGGCCACTTGACACCTATGCTTTTTTGGCGTGGAGAGTGATGGGGAAATTGACCAATCAGGATTGATTATTATGTAGGCAGGGCAAAAGTAAACACCCAATCGATGCAGAGGGGTCCTAAACGCGTCATACATTCGGCCACGTCACTCTCCGTCTCTGTTAATTCATTGGCTGACCGAGTCTATTAGCGGGTTTCAATTCATTTTGCTAGCCAGGTAAAGTGATTTGGTTGCCCTATCACCCATCAGCCTGAGTGGCGTAGTTGGTAGAACATGGCCTGCGAGCAGAATGTTTTGAGTTCGAATCCGGGAGTTTCCACTTCTTTACTTCTTTCTATCAAATCTTTTTTTTTACATTAGTGGGTCCCCATCGTTTCAATGTATTCACCTTTTGAATGATTTAATTACTTTGAACACAATGGGCCACCGTTGAGTCAAAGTACATGTCTAATAATTTAATACTGATACTTTAATATGTCAGTTTTAAACGGATGCAATGGACAAGTGCACATTGGCGAATGTGCAATGTTTATCATAATATTGTCTTCTCTCTATATTTCCCGTGTGTGTAGATAGTTTTAATCTTTTTTGTCTTTCCATCATTATGCATGACAATAGAAAGGGCTCTGGCTGCTGCTCAGTTCAGCAGCCTGTTTAGCTCTCTGCTAAGCTCACTGCCTGTGAC
>OMKY01053667.1:0-14796 GCA_900302395.1 Bregmaceros cantori | reverse complement strand
TTATTATTAAACATGCATGACAAGAAACAAACACTGCTAATATTTTGTCTTTACAATTATATATTTATATTACTTGAGTTAAAACGAAAACGTTGACCTGAAGGCGTTTCATTGTTAATTGTCATTAATGGATAAACGTTTGTTGGCCAATTTAAAGATATAGTATGCAGTTTTTCACAATATTCCAAATGCTGGGAAGTAAGCCTATATACCACTGATAAATCTAAAAAAAGGATAAATGTAAAAAAAGGATATATATATATATATATATATATATATATATATATGTGTGTGTGTGTGTGTGTAATTATTATTATTAACAACCCCTGGTCTATAGGACTTCAAGTCTATATATCATACAGAAGAACAAAGAGAATCACATAACATTATTTGTTGTATAATGTGACTAAGATTATTTAACACTGGTGCAGTGTATTAACTTTCTCTGCAAAATACTTCTACAAAAGTGAGTGACAAAAACATGCCATCATCAAACATTTAGAAGCATCATTTTAGAGATATGATTCTGATTTTTAATTTTATTTTTAAATTCATGAATTAATAATAACAGTTTATGCCAGGGCTAGAAGCACTGGAAATGTGTTGTTGAGGCTAACTGAGATTCTGTTCTTTACTTCTTTGTATCTTTCGATGCTATTATAATACAGGACCTTCAAATATTAGTATGAAATTAGTTGGACGCAGAAATTGATTCGGTTACCTCATGTGTGTCTCATCGTGCTGGTCACATGACCTCAAATGACGTAATGATATGCCAGTAAGCACTGTGTTAAAATGATAGTGATGTGATGTCACAGTCTGCGTCAGCTCATAGTATTGTCATCAGTACATGTAGTGACACTGCTGTCTCTACGGATTCATACTTTGCAATAAAACCCTTTTTACAAGTGGGTGCAAAGCTCTCCATCATGCACTGTGCCAAGATTATTTCAATAAGCGATAAGTTGATGAAATATGAATATGGTGTACAATTCAATATGTACGTTTAAATTCAGACAAGGTCCTGGGGAGACTGAATTATCAGCTCAGTTGGTTGGTAGTTTGACTTTTCTAATAATTTCATGATGGGGATTAATAGAGCATTAATGGGTGTGAAACGAACTGGGGATTGCTGCAATAGACTAAAAAGACACGACGCAATACGATAGGGTAAGAAGCAGATAACAGGTGCGATAGGCTCCTTCTATTTTATGATTAATAATGGATTAGGTGCCGATGGGCTCCTCAGACTTGGTATGCATATACAGGCAGACACGCCAGAGGTGTTGATCACCCTTTTTAATTGGGAGTTATTCATTAATTAATGTATTTATCATTAATACAGTATAGGCTCTTCAGCACGACTTCGACTTCAAACCCCCCCCTCCTACCCCCCCAGAGGTGCCTTCAAATTTGGTATGCATACTCTGGGGGGTCTGCAGGTATATGAATACCAAGTTTGAAGTCGTTCTGAGGAGCCTTATGGCACCTTTGGGGGGCTTTAAGAGGAGCTTTGTTCCCGCCGAAGCCTATCGGCGCCTTTCGGCCTTTAATCGCACCCGCAGATAACGTGGAAGGTGGGAGTTCCCAGCATGCAACAGGGGTTGGGAGCGAGTAGCCACTGAGAGTTAAAGGAGAGTGCGAAGCAGGAGACGACATAAGTAGTCGATTGCTTACGGTTTGGCTGTATGGCCTATTACTGTCAGTACAATCACTGTTAGAAATACATTACAATTTTCCTTTCCGTTACACTCATGAGGTGGCAAATTCACTCACACAGATTAAGGCCTAATTTCCATTCCATTTTTCATCCATGGTGAGAGTGCTTAGCTTTCCGGAACCCCGGATGAAAATGGAGCAATACCACATATTACCACTGGAAAATGTGGGGGTTTGGAGGTCGTAAAGATCCGCCGTGGGGGACGCAGGCAGGATCAAAAGTGCTCAATGCGATGTCTTTATTTCAGGACCGGAAACCAGCAAAGAGACAGATAGCCTGTCGGCTTCTGTTTATATAGACAGAACACAGAATTTTCCAGACATGTCACAATGATAGGCTGACAGCTACCGGCCAGCCCCATGTGACCTCCCATGTGTCATTGCATCAGTCTAAACCACACGTGATGAAATCCTGTATATTGCTCGATAATTATATTAATATGTAGATCACTACATACCGTATAGAGGAAGATGTTTTGCCATTTGTAAAAATCAACAAAGACGAGTAGTTATCAAAAAATGTTCTGCGTTCGTGTGTTGGCTGTGTTGGTGCGATGTGTTGGCCAACATGCAATAACGGCTTGGTTTGGGCATGCTTTAACACCTGCGACACCTGCTGGAGCACCTGAGCATTGCGGAATACTTCAGAATAGCTGACCTGTTCCATCGGAGGAAATTCCTTAGACATTGGAATTTGTCACTGGAATATATTAATATATTGGACATTGTTGGCATTGCTGCGAGTTATTATTGCCTTGCCAACAATATTTGGATTGTAATATATTGAATAGTAAATTACCGTTGTCTTTATCCCCACCTTTCCATGTCTCCTAAGTCCTATCGCACAAAACCCGGTATTTGTGTGCGACAATATGTTGATGTTGTGCTTGCATATTAGCTACACTGGCCAACTCCAGAGCTCCACTAATAATACTCAACCCATTTGGGTAGATTCCAGACATGGCCGTTAAGTGGCACTATATCCAGATCCAGACTGACCTGGGACAGGAATGTCTTCCAAACCAATCGATGGACTGATGAGCCTGACGCAAACCCTTCTTTTGTTGGGTGGCCACCGCACGGAAGTGAACAGCACAGCAGTAGGCAGCACCCAATCAGCCAAATAGGATATAGGATCATTCAATGTTACGTTCCGCTATGGATTGCAGCGCTGAGAGGATACATTGGGTACAGGGAATGAACCCTGTGCCCTGACATGAGGCAACTGGCTCGTTGAAGGCCGCGGTACGTGGACACAAACACACAAAAAACGCACAGCAATTAAAAATCACATCACTCTCCTTGTTTCGTTAACACTTTTATATAAATATTGATGAAATACAGTCAAAATCCTACTTGAAGTTACGCACCGAGTGGTCACCTGTTCTTCTGGACCAATAAGCTGTCTGCTTCTACTAGTAATTTTAAAAGGAATGAGACAAAGTAATTATTATAAAAGGATTATTAAATCATGCGTTTGTGGGTCACAAATCCGCACAAGAGCATTTGGGTGAGGAATAGCACACCACAAGTGACCACCACAATTTTTAAATAACCCAGTAGGTGTGTGCTCCCACCGAATAGTCATGTTGAAAAAAATGACACCGGAAGTGACGTTCAGAAACCAGAAGTAGCCCCCAAACTCGTCTATTGGAGTCGGCCACTGATACAATAGTGACAAACAGATTGCAGTGGAACAGGCCATTTCTGTTGAATGTGCCGTTGAATGGGCCGTGTGCCCATATAGTTAGTATAGCTAGTAATGTGGCCCTGAATTTAATCAAGTTGATTGGTCGCGCTCAGAGATGGCAAGTAACAAAGTACAAATACTGAAGTACTGTACAGTAGAATTTTCAAGTATCTCTACCTTTTTCTGTGAACACTTTTTACTTCTACTCAGTAGATTCTTAACAAAAAATATCAGTACTTCTACTCCTTACTTTTCCCAAAACAGGGTTGTTAATTTTTTCTTTTCTTTTTCTCTGCAGCGACACGGTAGGACTACATGTGTAGCGTGAATTAGTCAGGAGGGGGCGGAACTTGGTTATGCACCGAGTACAGTGATAGTCAATAAAAAACTATCGCCTGTAAAGTGTTAAGGCAAATTTAGGTTTTGTACGTTATACTTTCAAAAAGACTTGAGCACATTTTAGAGCATGTACCTTTTGCTTTCAAAAATACTTTGAGTACATTTCTCAGCCTGTACTTTTTACTTTACTTGAGTAGATATTTGGATCAGTACTTAGTAATTTTACCAGAGTTGTTTTTTTACAAATGTATTTTACACTTACTCAAGTAAGAAATCCTGGTACTTTTGCCATCTCGGTTCGTGCTTGCCAAAGTAATTATATACAAAGTAGGGATGTCAGTATTTCATTAATGCATTGTTCGAGTATCATTAATTTTATTGGTCGATCATCGATTGAACTTTTTTTAAGCCTTAATACTGGTACCACACAAGCCTTTTAAAAGTTGGTAAAATCTTTATGGGTTTCCATTGCACCGTCCATGGAGATTTCACATTAATTTTTTGGACCCCAAAGATTACAGATTATTATTAGTGTTGCATCGATACCAGTATTGGACAGGCCCGGTATCGGCTTCTTTTTCGTAATATCGGCGTGTGCCAACTCAAAGAGTATCGAACCGAAGCCATTTCTCTGATGCCTGTAAGACACTCCAACGCAGCTGTTGGCAGCGTTCTCCGCTGAGCGCTGCGCTGTTTTGGTACGGCAGCCAGTAGCAGCGGAGGAGTCCGCTCTGCTGGTGGCGAAAGGAGCTGTGTATATGTATGTATGTATGTATGTATGTATGTATGTATCTTCCTCCCTTTGTGAGGAAGGTACCAGCATTAAAGCTTGTTCATAATGAGTGCTGAAAGTTACTTTTTGGCGGTCCATATAGCTGTAGTCTATATGAAATATATAACGTTTGCAGACATTAACTGCTGTGGGAGACTCCGCACGGCGGTAAATACTCAGTATACAGCCTCTCACCACCAGCAGAGCGGACTCCTCTGCTGCTACCGGGTGCCGTACCAAAACAGCGCAGCAGCAGGCAGCGCTCACCGGAGAACGCTGCCCACAGCCAAGAGCCGTGCAGTTTTTAAGATTGTGACAAAAGTTGCACTTTAGCATTTTGCATTCGAGAGCCAAAACTCAGGGTTTAAGAACTTTTCAAATGCAATTTTACTTTCTTATTTTGCATTATGTTGCACTACTTTGGCCATTTTGCCCATTTTGGTTCTACTGGATTCACTTTGTATTAATCTTTGTATTAATCCTGTTTCACGAAAGTATATGTGTACATTTCAAACAATGGTATCGGTATGGTTTCATACTGCACGACCGGGTATCGGTATCGGCACCCAAAAATGGTATTGCAGCAACACTAATTATGAGCGTTTTTGATCAGCGTCACCGATTAATCATTGACATATCTCTAACGCAGAAGCGTTAACATTTTCTGTAGAACAAAGACGAGCTGTGCTGTACGGTATGAGGCTAGAACTTGAACTTCAATAACACTTATTACAATTTTCAAACATTTTATTTTTACCTAACAATAATGTTTTATATTACAGAAATAAATGCTGCATGCATCGCTTCAGTTCATCAAAAAGGGGGGCAGTCCAATAACTTATGTTTCAACCACTGTCTGGCACTCCAAGCTTGTAGGGGACTGACTGAGGCATGGCCAGTATGTATGTGTGCCTGAGCAGACAAACCAAAAATCGCTGGCTTGCACTGGAGAAACAGCTCAACACTGATGTTCAAATCTTCAATGTCACAAAATGAGCAATATGTACATTTTTCACAAGTCCAAATGTTATTTGGTTGTGGATGACATACTACCAACACAAATACAAAAAAAAGAGAAAATTACATATGTACAAAATACAAAGACACGTGCTGCTCAGTCGGTTAGGCAGTGCACTGGAAAGCGCGCTTATGCCTTAAAGGCGCGGTGAGTCGGTGGTTCGAATCCCACCACCGACTATTTCTCGCATTTCTACCCCCCATCTTCACCCGTTTGCACTAACCCTAATAAATAAAGCTTGGAAAAAAAAACAGCCTGAATGGGCTGGAAAAAACATTAAAAAAAAAGACAGAAGACAAAAAAACAACTGTTTTTGGGTAAACAAAGCTCTTAGAATAGTTCTGTTAGTGTTGTGGAAGTAGCTGGTATACTGCAGAGAAGAGAATGGTAGGGCCATGGCGCTGGTAATGACTGCCATTGGGAGCAACGTATACAAAACGTGTTTGAGTCAAGGGCGGACCAAGCAATTAAAAAGATCCATCATAACTGATAAAACGATTATAAAATTAGTTCAACTAATTCAATAATCAATGAATCGTTTGTGGGACAAAATAAAGTTTATCTTCATCCAGCTCTTCCCGTCCACCCCTGGGAGCGGAGTCTCATGCTATCTCGTCTATGATATTACACATGGCTGTGTCCTTGTCCCACACACTGTCCTGAGCCTTGGGCACTGTCCTGTTGTTGTCCTGCTGTCCGGCGGCTCCCGCCTCTTCTACGTCCATGGCTTCGGCGGCCTGACGTGACATCGAGGCCGTTCCTGTTGCTGCTGCCGCCGCCACCGCAGCTACTGCCGCTACGGTCTTGGCAGCTTCATCCGGCCCGGCCTCTGAGCAGTCTGGCTGGGGCAGGTCATCGGGGAGCGAGGCCAGACAGCCTTGGATCATCTCCACCACGCGCTCCAGGTGCTTCTGGAAGCGCTCGGCTGTCTCCAATCGCTGGCGCTTCTGAACCTGCCGGACAAGATGCAAACTTTAATAAAGATGTACAGGATGGGCAACAAGGTCCACCCAATATTCCCGACAAAGCATATTTAAACTTAACAGCTTATTGTAGCGGTAGTCTTTCGCCGGGTTTCCACCAAGCAAAGCACCGCGCCACACCAAACAGCGCCACGCCATTGCATCTGCGCACCTGCGTATTCGGCTTTGTTTCCACCAGCTTGCACGCAGCGCGCTGAGCGCAGTGCACTGAAGGCTGCGGGACACATTTGGCGCGATAGTTGGCTTTGCCCAGAGCACCAGAAGATACATCACTTTCCCTTTTCTCTAGCCGGTTTTGTGTGTGTGTGTGTGTGTGTGCGTGTGTTTAATATGAGAGGAAAGACAGAGGAAGAGAAAGAGAACACTCAGTGAAAAATATCCAATTATGATGGGTTACTACCGTGGACAGCGGGATAATGTTTGTTTCATTCATCCCGCGCTTCTCGCCCGCCATGCAGCCAAATGGACACAAAAAAGAACAAAACAAGAAAGAAACGACATGTAATAAAAAGTCCTTAGCGACCACTGGGGTGAACCTGGCACAACTGTGGAGCAACTAGAAAAAGCTTGCCACTTGCCGATCAGCAGCGAGCACGTGCGTGCACATGCACATGTGCACACACACACGCACACACAAATTCAATTGCTAGCTGCAACCACAACAAGTATAGAGCTTCTATCCTTTCAGCTGCCGCAAAACCGACTGCATATTGCGACCTGCGCGGACGCACGCACACACACACACACACACGTATGCCCGTGGCTGGTGCTGTAAAATCCATTTATCATATTTTTCTCCATGAAGTGAAGGGAATACCTCGGCTCTACAAGCGCATGGTGGGTCCACCAATTCAATTGCTCAGCACGCCTGTCAATCATGGAATAAAAGGCACCCCGCCCCCTTGCGCTGCACTGAAAATCAAAAATAAATATTTCCTGCGCGCTGCGCTGGCGCGTTGGCGGCGTGGCGTTGGCAGCGCTGCCTGGTGGGGTATGCATCGATGGCTGCAACACCTTTGCTGTTGGGCGTGGCGCTTTGCTTGGTGGAAGCCCCGGGTTAGACGATATTACGATATGATCATGAATCGGCGTTGGTAAGGACGATGCCACATAATATTGTATAAATCGGATGTTGCACCGAGCAGTGCGAGTCGCAGCTCCCCCCACTCTCTGTAGATGAGCGCACATCTACTGTTGCAAGCCTCTCCTCGCACGGGTGATTCATACACACTTGTTGAGTCCACGGCCCTGTCTCACTGGACCACATACACCGCACAGCGGTTGTATGTGTGTGTGTGTACCTCCGTGTGTGTGCATTATTGCTGTTCATATGAAATTCAAATATGTTAGTCTTTAGTCGAAAATACATTTCCATGGTCGATTTTGAAGATGGGGAACAGCGTCTATTGCCTGTGCGAGCGTGTTCGTCAGGTTGAATATGTACTTTGTTGAACATTATTCTTGTTGTAAAACACTTTGCAGGGTAACGTGTGGTTGGCACTGGAATTGTTTTGTGTGGTTTGACAGCGCTCTGTCATTTCTCTTCTTCCTCTTTCTACCACGCATGTTGGCATATCTGTATCTACCGGGCCGTTGCACGCAATCTCTTTCTCACCATCTCCCTGAATGAGGACGTCCAAGTTCCACATTCACCAGTTTCACATTATATATATATCACTCAAGTCTAAAAGCTCATAAGATATGAAGTGGGCCTTTACTTTTTTGGGGAAAAAAAACATTTTCATTTTTTTCTCTATTTAAACAAACAATATATTCTAAGTCATTTACTGCGCTGCAATGTTCTGGCACAGTGTGCAGTGGATGTGGAAAGTAAGCATATCAAAACCATGGTCGTTTCCAAAAGCATACACTCTTCCACTACCCCCTATACTGCACCACCACATATTTGCACTTGACACCACCAACTTTCCATTATACTTATAAGATTGACGGCAAGGAATTGTTCAGATGCAAAACGCGGACGAGTGTGGAACAATGCTGGTCATGTGACGTTCACGGTAAGGAAATCCTGACGCTCTTGATTTCGAGGTCACGACATGTGATCGTGCCCAGCGTTGCATTTTGTGTCATGGATGAATTATCTACATTCAAACGTCACGTGATGAGCAATTCTGAGTACCAGCTCTGCTTCCATTCTGAGGGTAAACTTTGATGGGAAATACATTACGTAGGGGTTTAACGGAGTATTGCAAGCAATTAGCACCAAAAGATAAGAATTACATGCGAAAATCTACCTTCAGCAAAGGGGTCAAACTTGCAGTTCCATATGCATCGAGTGGTGTTTGTTTTATTATTAATTACTTTGTTTTGGGATTAATTATTCAAATTCATTGGAACGCCATTGATGACGTAGGTTTCGAATTGATCCATAGGACAGCCCACACCATGTTTCAACGAAAACTTTACTTTGTCCGACATCCGCTTCCCCGCCAGTCTCTGCCGCCTTGTACCATCCCATCACAGCCGCGCCCGCAACGAGTGTCAACTTGAATTGAAACACCGCCTGGCACAATTTCAGCTGAGAGGAACAAACCGTTCCAGGAACATTTTTTTGTTCTATATGTTCTAACCGGTTTGGGAACGTCAATTTATTGGTGGAACTCATAACCGGAAAAGTTATAATTTTGTTTCTGTTCCGAACAAACCTATTGGTAAGAAAAATTGGTTCACATGGTATTGGTTTACAGCCCTGCCGTCAAGCCATGAAAATATGCAGCTTGGAAAAAATACAGAGCCTAAAATGTCTGTATATTTAGCATGCGCGGCATATCAGTAATTATGGGATGTGATGGTACCTCCATCATGACTCTGAGGGTCTCTCTGGCCTGGTGAGGGCGGTACTCATTGATGAGATGGTGCATGTGAACAAACAGCAGCTTGATGTCCTCCAGTTTCTCCTCCCGCTTCAGGCTGCCTGGACTCTTGATCAGGATGTCCAGCAGGTCCAGGAAGTTCACCAGGATCGACATGTTCAGCTTCTTCAGCTCCCGCTTGTGGTCAAACTGCACCGGGTGGAGGCGCTCGATGCCCTGACCATGTTGGGTTTGAAAGTAAGTAAAACAACATGTAAGTTCAATGAATGAATGAATGGATGTCAATAATCAATTCACCAAACGATATATTTCAATTGATTACTTTATCACCCAACATTTAATCAAAAATGTGTGCTACAATGTGCAGCACAGTTAGCTCAGTCGGATAGGCAGCGCGCTGCAAAGCGCGTAACGTATAGTATGTCACAATGCCGCGGTGAGTACGCCCGCCGCCATCGACAGCTTTACGCATGTCGCCTTCATCACCCCCTTTTCCATAAGCCCGCTATAAAAACTTGAAAAAATGGCCCAAATGGGCCACAAAAAACAAACACACACAGAGATTGCAAACCTGCGCTGTTGTGGTACAAAAACAAAATTACTTTTAGTGCTAGCAGTATGTGTGGCAAGTGGCAACCCATTATCAATGCAATTGCTCGTAGAGTCACGCGATTGCGATTGATGCCAACGGCAAACATGCCAACTACAATTCCCAGTGGCCACTGCGACCCGGAAATCTGGTCCGAATCGCTGGGCGGTAACTGCCCAGCGATCTATCGGCAAGTTGGTGATTAAGTATGATTATGATACTTATAGGCTACAGAAATTTAATTGATTCTTCCGTGTGTCGTTTCCAACAACTGTACAATCATCCAGATCCATGCACAACTTTTTCAGTTATTCTGGGGACAGACAAACCACTTCTACCAAAAACACAACCTGCTCCCGCGGTGCAGGTAACAATGTTCTTCTCTCTAGGTGAACATGACTATCAGAGATGGGCAATATTTCCATTGTCTACCAGACGATTGCCGATGTATTCGCACAGGTGCTTAAACCTTTGGCTGCCTTGACTGGGCTACATTTTTTGGGTCAAGTGTGCCAGAGCTATTGGGGCCATTTTCAGGAGCCCACAAAATATGTTCTACAACATCTATGAGAAGGCGCTATGGCACATTTTGTAGATGAGATTCTATACTCTAACCAGAAAAAGAAAATATGCCTTTAACCATCCCTCTTTCAGAGATATGAAGGAACGATCAGAGGCAAAAAAGCAGTTTTGTGAAATGTTTCATTCTGGACCTAAAGATCAATCAGACCACCTCGAGTTTGGTATCAATATCTTCAGAACATCCTGAAGTTTTTTATCATGTTTGTTTCATCCAAATCCACACCAGGTGGGCGTAATTACCTCAAACGTCACGTATGTATGTCTGCGTTTGTGTTTGTGTGTATAATATATACACACGGACACACACGCAAATATATATTATACATACACACACACACACGTGCGCGCAAATATACGCACGCCCACACACACGCGCGGGCAGACACATACAAGCACACACAATGATGTACACGTGTATAAATACCGCACTCACGCACACTCGCGTGCGTGTACACCCATGAGTGCATGCACAAACACGCGCACGCACAAACGCGCGCACACGCACGCTATAGTAAACGGGTGGCGCTCCTTGTGACGTCTCTCTCCTTCTCTCATTCAGAATCCTCCCATAGAACGCAGTGGTTGCGGAACCGTGGGCTGGTGTTGTCGTTGCACCACAGTGGTGCGGTGCGAATCCCATTGAACCGGGGGTCCGGTTGAGTACGTGGGGGGGGATCCGATTGATCCGCGGGAGGCACCGGGCGAGTGCGGAGATTCGCGAGGAGGGGTGGGATTGACAGCGCATGCCGTTCCAACGTGGGGAGAACGTCCACTCGCATGCGTGTTCCACGTGCACTACAGTGTTTTTTATATTGTTTCCTTTATAATGCAAGTTTGGATTTCATCTGAGGGGTTAGCTCGGATGTTCATGGTGACGTCACAACGAAAAAACGCTAAGACGAACATAGACGTTTTAAGCACACAACTTGTGGATTTATAAGACGTGCATGTTCGTCCTAAGCATACAAAGGGTTAAATGAATGAATGCACCTGTCGGGGCAGCGCCACAGAGTGACTGAAGCCAGTGTCTTGGAAGCGTGCCCCTTGTCACTTAATAAAAGATGTATACTCTCTCCGTCGATTAAAATAAAATATACAGTTCTTTCAAGTTTATTAATCTCTCCCATCATATCGCACACACACACACACGACGCGTATAGCCTGATGCTATTTATCGGCCAAAAATAGTGTCTCGTCTAATTCAGGATATGGTCCAAGCCCGATGCCTATTTAACTAGAAGCTCTCAGATTGCAAACCTGCTAGCGCTAGCATTATGTGTGGCAACCATTATCAATGCAAGTGCTCGTAGAGTAGCGTGATTGCGTTTGACGCCACCGGCGAACATGCCAACTACATTTTCCAGCGGCCACTGCGACCAAGAAGTCTGGTCACGTGATTCTGTTACTTATAGGCAACAGAAATGCACCAAAATGCAATAATTTCTTCCGTTGCTCATTTCCAACAACTCTACAAAATTTCATCCAGATCTGTGCACAACTTTTTCAGTTATCCAGGCGACGGACAAACCAACGCGACCAAAATCATAACCTGCTTCCGCGGAGCAGGTAATAATGTTTTTCTTTCTAAGAACACATGTCTAAAAGTGATCACCTGGCTCTCCAGTGGACGGATGATGAGGTCGTCACATTGGAATTGGTTTCCAAACATCATATAGGCATCTCTGATCGGTGGTGGAGGTTTAGGGGCCAGGCCTTTCCGGATGTTGTCGTCCGTGTACTCCTTGATGTACTGGAGAGGAGGAGGGGGCAGAGCGCTCACCTGCTGGGGTTCCCCCATTCTGAACACCTGGACACCGGCCAGAGACTTGTTGTTACACACACGGTTCTTGCAGGAAATACCAAGTTGCATTTTTAGAACTTTTTTTAGACCATTGGGAGACACTTGACACTTTGGCAGAAAATGAAAAAGATGTACGAGACGCGGTGGTGGACAGACCGATCACCAACTTATTGGTTTTTCCCCATAGACAGTATATAAGTAGACGCAGCGTGCGTGACGTCATCCTATTGCTTTCATCCTAGCCGGGTTGAAGCCTCCGACAGCGCGGTGCCATTGCTGAAACTACCCGTATATCCGGAGACAAGTAGAGGTAGAGAGAGCTCTATGGTAAGTGAGAGACTTCTGCCGGTGGTACTGTCTGCTAGGGGCGCCAACGACAGAGTCGGAATGAATGGGATCCTATGGGAGCTGAAATAAAAAATATTAACGCCAAATTTGATGCGTTTGGGAAATTATGATCCCCCCTCACACAATGAAGTTAATGAACCGTTAATTATCCCGACAATATACATTAAAACATCAATTAAAAACGATCTTTAAAACAGGTTGCTAAGATTGGAAGTGGGCATCATAGCTAGATAGTGTTTTCTCTATCAATCCACCCTGAATTTCTTTCTTGGCCCACAAAGATAGAAGACTGCCGCATTTATGCAGAAACACAAACACATAATGATCATCATTATCACAATTACGGCCTGCTACGATTACAGTCGGTTAATTGCTGATAATTGAAACAATTAGTCCACTAATCTGTTGTATATTTTTTCTTCAGAAAATACCCAGAATACCCGAAAAATCGTGTCAATTTGGTACAAAGTATCACAATTAAGTGACTTATTCTGAAACAAAATCATTACAATTAAATTTATACCATATTCTTTTTGTTCATGTTCATTTTTAATCGATTATGTTCATTTAATATTTTCAGAAATTATCAAATCATATTACAATTTTGTGGATCAATTGATAGAAGGGTCAGCACAAGTCTCAGAAGTACACGAATATATAGAACACGTGCGATACAAGAGAGTATCATGAGAACCAATATTATGGATTTAGAATTCAATTCAAACTCAATACCAAAAACAAACGAAATAAAATTGCTTAAATGTAGAAATCATACAAAACCGTATGACTCACGTAGGATTAACCTCGGTGGCAATGTAATTGAACAATATGGTATATGAGGTTGTCTTACGAACTACGTTCCACTGTACTTCGGAGTCGGGTTTTTTGAGTTGACGCAGCCAGCCCATTGGTCCCAACAAACATGGGCCAATGGGATGGCCGCTTCACCAGTCGGACAGTTAGTGGAACGACGCTTGTGTATTGCGCTACAATAAAATACGAATGGCCCTTCGGACTTAACGCAGCCACACCATTGGCCCATAACTGGTCAGGTGCTCGTTTGACCAAAGACTTTGCCGCCTGAACTCGGACGCGTGATTACTGGAACGAAGCGATAAATTAGCCTAGCATGGCGCTAATGTTGACAATTCGGTCATGCGAACCAGCGGTTGCGTGTACGAGCACGAAACGCAAACGGTAATGCTAGCTCTGGAGCCGAATAAATTGCAGTTCAACGTACCCGAGGAATTTGTACTCTGTTGGCCTGCGTATACTCCGGTGTGTTAACAATATCTGCTGTTTGCTGGAGCCCGCGTTAAAGCTTCGTTCATAGCATAGTGAAGCCGAGACCGACTTGTCTTCATCGCCTGTTCGATTGTGGCTCAACAGTTCGCGTCGAATACGCGTAGCGACATCCAGTGGGCTACGCTTGTACGTGCACGCCCCCCGTCAACCTCTAATATTAAATAAATAAATAAATACATTAGTGGCGAACCGTGAACTTTACAGCTGGGCCTTCACCCCAGCCCTCACTGCCAAAAAAAAAAAGTAATAATTGCGGTGAAAAATGTGCAATGAGTTGAAAGTGAACAGCAGTCATTTAAGAATGACTAGGATGTTAACAAATAGACCATGACAACAATAACATTATGTGCCCAAAAAAACATCAACATTACATACGCAGTTTGCATGTAAAAAAATAAATACCACCAATAAAGTGTTTCTAAGGGGAATCGAACCACAAGACTTTGGCGTTACAGGCAACGAGTTTAGCAGAGAGCTATACATGCTGCTGAACTGAGCAGCAGCCAGAGTACTTTCTATTGTCATACATAATGGTGGAAAGACACCGTTTTCTATGATTAAAACTATCTACACACGCGGGAAATATAGAGAGAAGACAATATTATGATAAACATTGCACATTCGCCAATGTGCACTTGTCCATTGCATCCGTTTAAAACTGACATATTAAAGTATCAGTATTAAATTATTAGACATGTACTTTGACTCAACGGTGGCCCATTGTGTTCAAAGTAATTAAATAATTCAAAAGGTGAATACATTGAAACGATGGGGACCCACTAATGTAAAAAAAAAGATTTGATAGAAAGAAGTAAA
>OMKY01053658.1:5907-23526 GCA_900302395.1 Bregmaceros cantori | reverse complement strand
CAACCTATCCAGTAAGGGGGCACAATTCACTTAGCGTTAGCGTTATTCCTAAATGTCCACATAAAAAGCTAAGAAATACATTTATCAAATTACAGGAGACTCTTTAGTTACTAATACAATTTTTTGTAGTGAAGTCACCATGGGCGGTCACAGTATCAGTAGCTGTAGCACAATATACACAATATACAAGTAGAAATCAGTTAAATGGATTAGCGCTGGTTGCCCAGTACTTATTAAAATTGCAAACCATTGGGTTTAGAATTTTAGAACTAAAAAAAGAGACTTTCTCCATAATATTTTCAGTACTGTAACTCATATAATTCAATGGGGCGACAGGCGATATGGTGCCGTGTTCACCCCAGTTGTCCATAATACAAAGAGATGTTGTTTCTTTACATATAGATCTTTGGTGTTACTATCTGGATGTCAGCAACTCACTTGATTTTCCGTAAGGCACTCAGGTCAGGGTTGATACTGGACATCTTCTGGGCCAGTTTCCACATGGTGATGATGAAGAAGAAGATGTTTAGCTGAAGGATAAACACGGTGGGATGTTGACAAGTTGGACTGGAGCATTAGTAGACACTAAAAGGCTACAATCATTCTTCAAACCTGTACTTAGTCCGGGTTCTCATAAGTCATTTTAAGCACATAGGGGTCCTTGTGAACTAGAATAATAGACACTATAGACGAGTTCAGGGGGTACTTCCGGTGTCTGAACGTCCGGTGTCATTTAGACCGATGTGTTTTTGGTTATTTTTCAACATGTATCCCTCTTTCAAGTCTCAAGTCTCAAGTCCTTCTTGGGCAAGTCAAGTCAAGCCACAAGTCAACTCCAAATCAAGTCATCATTAACATGCTGTTATTTTAGCTCCAGAATCTGATTTTAATAAAGTAGAAAAAAAATCAAACAATGCTATTATAAAAGCCAAACTATTGCTTGCTTTTGACTTTATTAAAATCAGATTCTGGGGTAAAATTACAGCATGTTAATGATGACTTGACTTGGAGTTGACTTGGGACTTGACTTGCCCAAGAAGGACTTGAGACTTGAAAGAGGGACTTGGTCACATCTCTGTTTGGTGGTAACACACACCTAGTGTGTTATTTAAAACGGATGGTGGTAACTTGCGGTGTGCTATTCCACACCCAAATGCTCGTGCGGATCTGTGACCCACAAACGCATGATCTAATAATCAGTGCAACTTGTTCCATTTTCCCATTCCTTTTGTAATAACTAGTAGAAGCAGCCAGCCTATTGGGCCAGAAGAACATGTGACCACTCGGTGAGTAACTTTAAGTCGGATTTTGACTGTAATTCATCAATATTTGTACAAAATTATAAACAGAGCGTTCGGGGTGATGTGTTTACTGTTCACAGACGACATCTAGTGGTCGGATTTTGAACTGGCATGCATTTTATGTGTTTTGTTTGCTCGGTTCCTCGGTGAAGTACCAGATTTGCCATAGGCCACCATTAGGCACCGGAAGTGACCTACAGAAACTCGCGACAAAATGTCAGCCCCCTGTAAACTCGTCTATAGGACAGGTAGGTAAAAACAAGTCTTTCTAACCGTGATGATTGCACAGACTGGTCCGATGAAACTCCAGCGCATTCCACCTTCCAGGTTTAACCAGCAGCTGAAAATACACTGCAGTTAAATAACGCAAAGTCTTCTTTCAATATCACAACAAAACTACAGGGACGGTACACATTGTAACAATTGCAACAGCATGTACTAAATGATGCCCATACTTAAAATGGAATTTTAAAAAATACATGAAGGTGGTTTCAATCCATCTGGAATTTGCCTGGCGAGCCAGAACGTCCAGTCGAATCGTCCAGTTATCGCACATCGCTAGACGCTTGCATTGTGTCTGGTAAAACCAGTGTCAGAAAACATTAAAAAAAACTTTTCAAGTAAAACGTGTTATCCAGTCACAGCGCAGTAGGTGGGACAAGCGGCGTGGAGACGTGACAACAAAACTCTGCCCACAGCTCGCGTAGCCTGTAAAAACTCCCCCACGTCCACACTGTTTGGTCGATTGATTCTTGCGTAGCAGGTACAAAATCCCCGCACGTCTGCGCTGATTGTTCGATTGATTCTTACCGACGGACAGCCCAATGCAAGCGCCTAGCGATGTGCAATGCGTGGAATCAGGAAAGGTAAAACCAGCCATTATATACTCAACGTTCACAAGAGAGATGGCTCCCCTGCAGGTCATTTGGAGACAAACTCTTTCCTAGGGTGGAAAAATGCAAATTCTAGCCAACACAAAGCCCTGCTTACTGCCTGTCGGTGCCGTATCCTTGGAATCCGCTGAGGCTGGCGGAGATGGTGACGATCAGGGCGGGCACCAGGTACCCTGAGAGCAGCATGACCACCAGGGGCATGCTGCTGTTGAACACCAGGATGACCATCCTGAAGAGCTGCACGCCCTCCAGACACATCCAGCAGAACGCGGCCAGGTAGAAGAAGTGCAGGAGCAGGGCCACCAGCGTGCAGCCGGCCTGGGGGAGGGAGGGGATTCAAAATGATAAACCTTAAGGGGTCTTATAGTGCAGAGAATACAGATACTTTGAACACAACTCTTCTTCATGTCTACGTACCAGGTTGTGTGTGTAGTCGATGCCGAGCAGGAAGATGAGCGTGGCCACGAACAGCGAGATGCACAGGTGGAGGTGGATGGTGTTCCGGCTGCTCTGGACCGGGCTGGCGCCGCACCGACTCTGGACCAGACCGAAGGTGAGGATGCAGAGCATCAGGAAGACCAGGGAGAGAGCCAGGCCCACCCAGGTGATCACCTGGAGCTCAAAGGGGTCCTTTGGGGACGGGACAAGGCAGGATGTAAACATCGTGTGGGTCAGAAACATCTTCATCCAGTTTCATGGACTCTGGTCCAGGTGCCACACTTGTTTCTACGCATTTCCATTCTTTAGTTATAGCCTAAATGGGTTGCCATCTAATCGAAGGGTCGATCGAATCATATCGTGACCTTCGAAGTTGAATCGATTCAGAAAATGTAGATTGATTCGCAGCCCTATCGACTGTCATTGATTGTATCCATCATTGAAGAAGGGACACAGGTCTCTGATAAGGCCGTGTTCTAATCACACAGTTTCTGATCTGTTGCCGTTTTTCTAAAATGTGATTTTCTAGACCATCCCTCTTCCTGACAGGCACCAGCTGCACCAGAGACTCCCTAACATTTCTGGCGTTCCTGAGATTATTCTTCCTTTGCTCAGCAACACAGCGCTCGGCATCTGTCAGATCACAGACTCAAGGACCCTCCGAAAACATCATTCCTCTGACAAGCTGTGATTCAGACAAGAAGGCTTAAGAATTTATAGGTGGTTCCACGCGCTGGACGGACTCCTCCAGTTTTCCATGTAGCGGAGGTGAAACAGCAACTTTCAATTTGGAAACAACAATGTTTGAACCGTCAGTTAAAGCCATTGGGAATTGACCTGTTTATGAAGTGGGTATCAGGGCTGAAAAGACAATGAATCGATTCAAAAGCATGTGACTCGGAAAGTGGTGTTGACTTGAATTTCAAACTTGGTTGAAACTTGGTTGAAACTTGACTCCTTTCTCTGTGTGGCGTACACATACACAGATACAATTACAAATACACATGTGTATGTGGGACAATATTTATTTTAAAGTGACAATACAGCGATATGTTAATAGATCAATGTTGAATTCAATAGGATGGAATCGGATTGTGATGGGAAAACAATTATCAACTTAGAAAGCCCACTAGGGCTGGGAAAAGATCTCAATTTCCTGAATCGACTAAATTTCGATTCAAGGAATTTGGATCGTTTCACAGCCCCAGTGGGCTTTCTAAGTTGATAATTGTCTTCCCATGATGCATTGCACAATCGCCGTATTCCCTGTTGTGTCATTCCCCGCAGCAACTCCAGGTCATGTACACACCCGTCACACTCTCCGCCCTCCGAATGATGGGTGTCCCACTCTGTAACTGCCTGTTGCTGAATTGTATGAAATGTTTGAATTTGGAAACACAGCAAGTGAACCAGCAGCTAAAGGCTGCACAGTTAATAGTTCATAGGCTGGACTTCAAACTAAATTATTTTTTAAAACGTTCCGTTCCGAACGGAACGAACAAATTATTGGTCCTGAACCGGTTCGGAACGAAATCCTTTTTCGTTTCCGTTTCTGCTCCTTGTAAAAAAAAATGTTTTCGGTTTTCGGAGCCTTGGTCATAGGCAATCTACTGGTGTATATAGAGTGCATCTGGGGATACTACGTTGGTATTGTTGATAGTTTTTGTTTTGCATTGCATCATTACTGTACTCTGCGTTGTGTTTGTCTAACTTCCTGCAGCAGCCCCTGGTCATTTACACAGCCGTCACAGTTACAGACAAGTTTGCAGGACTGGAGAGCCTTGTTTCTAAACAGAAGGATGTGTTTTCAGTTAGAACGTGTCTTAGAAGTTTCCAGTGTTTATATGTCATGTGTTTTATCTCAGGCTCACATCACTCTGGTGTCTCTCTCACTGCGACAAGGCTTCCCGTTATTTCTCCAACGTTGCTGACTGAAGATCGCCGTGAAGTACTTTTAAAATTTGTATGTATTATTATTATTATTATTATTATTATTATTATTATTATTATTATTATTATTGACAGCGTTAGTGTGAAATGGGGAAGAGAGAGCATGGATGAGCGAATGTGGAGTATGTGTGCAGCAATGTTCTATCGTCTGTGTCTGCAGTTTACGGAAACAGCCCGCCTGTTGCGAACACCGCTTTTGAGACAGCCTCGTAGCAGCCGTGTAAATCTTTCTGTCCGATTGTGAGACATGGACCCTAACGGCAAAACTAGAGGGAAGAGTTCAGGCCACAGAGATGAGATGTTTCCACAGGCTCCTTGGCATCTTGTATAGAAAAAACACGTCACCAACGAAGAAGTGAAAGCCAGAATAAAACAAGCCATTAGACCCTACGAAGATCTACTAACTACAGTCATAAAACTAAAACTAGAATGGTACGGACAAGTCACGAGACCCCAAGGACTCACAAAAAACAATCCTTCAAGACACAGTGCCAGGTGGATGGAGGAGAGGAAGACAGAGAAAGCGATGGGAAGCTAACATCCAAGAGTGGACGAGTTGCAGGCCGAGTGACACCATGCGAGTGGCTGAAGATGGAGAGACAAAGGGAGTGATGATGATGATGAAGAGAAGGTGTGGGTGGAGAACTGTAAAGAGCCGGTGAACAGAATACCTCTCGGTCGTCCAGGGCCATGAGGACAGCGAAGCTGCTGAGGTGAGTACAGGAGCAGACCGTGTGGTTGATTCCGTGCTCCTTCACACTGCAGCCCTGTTCAGACCAGGTCTCTGTCTGGAGGTCCCAGTACACACACACGCTGCTGTTCACCTCCTTGGACTGTAGGGGGAGACGGACATTAGGACACTCATCACAACACTTTACGAACAGGTAGTTCCGGTAAAACTTCTACTTTGAATATGACTTCGGTGCCAGTCAAGCCGATGTGTCATTTTTGTGGGTAACTTGTCTGAACGCCTATGAGGAACGAGATTGTGACGTCAGGCGTGGCAGCCTGCCGGCAATTTCAGGTGGAGTGCGTCCTACATTTCCGCCTCCTGGCGGAGCTTGTGACACACGGAAATCGCCGTGGGTGAGCGTGCACACACACACACACACACACACACACACACACACACACATCAACATACACAGCGAAACAGCCCGCGGGCTTCGCTGTGTAGGTTGATGTGTGTGTGTGTTTGTGCGTGTGCGGTGGGATTTGCGAGATCTCTAACGAGGATGAACTTGAATATTTATTTTATATTCTCGACAGGGACCATTTCTACCACATATCTACTTTTTGTTCGTTCATGTTTAAATTATCAACAGTGCACATTTGATGCAAGTGTCAACCCTCGGATGCGTGTGCATGATTGCCCGCATACTTGTGCAGGTACGTGCAGCCGCGCCGGCACCAGAGGTGCGCTCCTACTATGTATAATGAGCTCCTCCCAAGGACGCATCGCATTGGTTGCAATGCTTTTTGGCGGCGGAACGAACGTGATCGCTCGTCCCCTCATACAGATACATTTACAAACCGCGGAAAAAAATGTCAGTGCCCTTATTTTGGCAAACTCATTTATTGCCAAAGCACACAACATGGAATTTGACTACGGTCATCTGTTCAACCCCCCGGTGCAGTAATAGTACAGAACACAGAAAAGAAACAAAAAAGGTAACAGCAATGTAATAACAGTAATGGTAGTAGTAAAGAACAATGTATTACTAATAGCATAATAAGTAATATTAGAGAACAGTAGCACTGCAGAGACATGGTGGACTACAAGACATTGAACACATTTTCTCACCTGGTTGATGTGTTGTAAGGTGATCAACACTGGCCGGGAGAGGTTGCCGGTGTCCGGGTTACTGACTTTGACCGTCACTACTTTAGAGTTTAGCGCCAGCTGCTGGTCGCTGGCCGGCCGCTGGTCGTTGGCCGGCTGGTCTCTGCGAGGTTTGACCTCCTCGACGCTCCAGCGTCTGCCTCCGAAGGTGGAGTTCCTCAGCGTGTTGTAGGACAGCAGAGACACGGCCGCAAAGCCTAACACACAACAACACATCAACATACACAGTAAATGTTAAATTAACTCTTTCCATTGTGTTAAATTTCTAGAGTAAAAGAACCCCGAAATTGAGTAAAAAACTAACACTGGCTAACACTGTACAGCACCGCCGGCACGTCCGTGAAGGGTCTGCATCTGAGCAGACGAAGGCCGCGAGGGCCTGCGACACGGCGAGTCGGCAGCGCTACTGCGACCCAAACCCCTGGAGTCCGAGCCGAACCTCGGTCCACCCTAAGGGTCGGGTGCCACATAAGTCACGATGCAATGAAAATGCCGGTCTTTAAAGTTTGAGAGAGGACAAGGTGGGTGGGCTTTGGGCGGGGCTTTGTAGAGTCTAATTGACACAGCGCCCTGTAACTCTGCAAATGAACATCAACATTAGTAAATATTCAACTCTCTCCGTTGTTGTAATAACTCTGAAAGAGTCCATGAACTTTGACACTGAATATTTAACACTGCAGAATTTACTGTGTACATCATGTCCATGGGTGTGAAGGACGTGTTCTTCACTGAAAGATTACTTGTTGAGTCCATTAACACACCTAGTCTGGGATGAATCCATCTATCCGGTCAGAAGTTATGGACCAAACGTAGCGACTCAGAACCAACGACTCGTCCACACATCACACATCGCTTGACGTGGCATTGGGTCTGGCAAAAACGAGGATCGAAAAATGTGTCAAAAAAGTGTCAATCGATTTATCCAATCACAGCGCAGCGTGGAAGCATGACAACCAAACTCCACCCACTTCTCGCATCATCTATACCAAACTCTGCCCACATTTCGATTCAAATAATTAGATTGGTCCGCCGGTATACGGGATTGGTCTGCCTGATTTTCCCAGACCCAATGCAACGTCTAGCAATGTGCGATGCGTGGACGATGTGTTGGTTCTGGCTCGCCAGGCTAGACCAAACAAGAATTCAGCCACCTTGAAACTCTTGAAGAAATCGTGATGTCTGAAGGGCCACTAAAACTATAAGTTGTACTTTTCTGTACAGGGTATTACCTGGGTAGTTGGTGTGTATCCCAGCAGCGGTCTTGTACTTTTTGGTACCGGGTATTACCTGGGTAGTTGGTGTGTGTCCCAGCCGCGGTCTGCCAGTCCAAGTCCAGGGTGGCGTACTGGGTGCTGAGGGTCACCGGGCCGTTCGGAGGAACAGAACTCCTGTCCACCACCATGTTCAGTTCTACACTCCACGGGAGCCGCCAGAACCAGAACAACACAAAAGGCACATCATTGAGTGTTCAATAGAAACACTAAGACGTTGTACCACAAAACAAATCATTTGTACCACTATTAAATAAATAAACTAGAGGCACTCAGAGAGTGCAAACCTGCGCTGTAGTGAACAAAAAACAGTACTTTTATGGCTAGCAGTATGTGTGGTTTGTTTTGAAATCCCTTCCCTCATGAGTATTAGCGTGGAACTCCATCAAACTATTTCAACTAATGGCCAAAACTTGATAATATTGCATGTGCACAAGTGTTTGTGTCTGAATGACTCCTCCCCTTTAAAAAGCGAGTAGAACATGGTAGATTCTTTTCTGGGTACCGGCGTTAGCGCTGGAGACATGCGCGGCGCTCTGGCTCAGCAGCGGTGCGGTGAGTTGGAGGCCAGCCTCCATCACGGTGAGCAGGGCGGACACCTTCCTGTTATCGATGGAGCCGCCAGAGAGGAGCCGGTCTATCGCGGACAGCAGGTGCTGCAGAGGAAGGCGAGAGGGGCGACAGTGTTGACTGTAGGAAACCCACCAGTAATATCAATAACCATCAAATGAGTTATATAACTAGAAGCACTCAGAGAGTGCAAACCTGCGCCGTAGTGGTAGAAAAAATAGTACTGTTAGTGCTAGCAGTATGTGTGGCAACCCATTATCAATGCAAGTGTTCGAGTGGCACAATTGCGATTGACCATAGACTTGAACCTGTATCTGTGTGTGTGCGTGTATGCATGTGTGTGTGTGTTGTGTTCAAGATTTACCCCGAAGCATCCAGCAAATGTGACCAAGCATCTCGACAATAGCTGTGTGTGTGTGTGTGAATGGGTGTATTTGTGTGTATGCATAAGTGAATATGTGTGTGTGTGTGTGTGTGTGTGTGTGTTTGTGTGTATGTGTGAGTGAATGTGTGAGTGTATTTGTGTGAGTGTGTGTGTGTGTATTTGTGTGTATGTGTGAGTGTGTGTGTGTGTGTGTTTGTGTGTGTGTGTGTGTGTGTGTGTGTGTATGTGTGTGTGTGTGTGTGTGTGTGTGTGTGTGTGTGTGTGTGTGTGTGTATTTGTGTGTATGTGTGAGTGAATGTGTGTGTGTGTGTTTATGTATGTGTGTGTGTACGCATAAGTGAATAGGTGTGTGTGTGTGTGTGTGTGTGTGTGTGTGTATTTGTGTATGTGTTTTTGTGTGTGTGTTTGTGTGAGTGTGTGCGTGTGTTTGTGTGAGTGTGTTTGTGTGAGTGTGTTTGTGTGAGTGTGTGCGTGAGTATGTTTGTGTGAGTGTGTGTGTGTTTGTGTGTATTTGCACCAAATGCAAATCTAAGGCTATGAACTCTTCATACAAGACACGTAATATGGCAAACTCATTACGCTATGAAAATCCTACAATAGTGTTGATCGCCAGCCAGATACATACAGACGTTCAATCCAAATAATGACTTTCCACCATGATGGGTCTTCCACCGTGAGAGACACTGCACGGTTTCTGGGGCTGGTACCAACACCTGTCCTACTCATAATGGGGCATGATTTTCTATAGACGAGTTCGGGGGGTATTTCCGGTTAAATTTGTACTCGGATTGTCACTTCCGGGGGCCATTTGTTTCGACGTGGTTTGAACTATTTTTCAACATGTCTACTCAGTGGGAACACACGCCTACCGTGTTATTTAAAACGGATGGTGGTAACTTGCGGTGTGATATTCCACACCCAAATGCTCTCGTGCCGATCTGTGACCCACGAATGCATGATTTAATAATTAGTGCAACCCGTTCCATTTTCTCATTCCTTTTGGAATTACTAGTAGAAGCAGCCAGCCTATTGGTCCAGAAGAACATGTGACCACTCGGCGAGTGACTTCAAGTAGGATTTTGACTGTATTTCATCAATATTTATACAAAATGATGAACGAAGTAAGAGAGGTTAGCGGTACTTCCGGTGTCTGAACGTGACTTCCGGTCAGGGCTTTGAACCGGTTCAAGGAACGAAAACGAAAAACGGGAACCTTTTATATTTTCCAGGGAACAGAAACGAAACCGGAAACATTATTTTTTATGTTCTGGAACAGGAACACTTATTTTTAAATAATGGTAACCGGTTAATACCGGTTAATACCGTTCCTCAAAGTTTTTGTTGAAACACGGCGTTGAAAAACAAAAGAACGAATCAAAAGATTGGAAAAAAATATTGGTTCAAAGCCCTGCTTCCGGTGTCATTTACTTGCCGTGTATTTGGCTATTTTTACATGTCTATTCGGTGGGAGCACACACCTACAGGGTTATTTAAAAATTGTGGTGGTAACTTGCGGTTTGCTCTTCCTCACCCAAATGCTCTCGTGCGGATCGGTGACCCACAAACGCATGATTTAATAATCAGTTCAACTCGTTCCATTTTCTCATTCCTTTTGGAACAATTAGTAGAAGCAGCAGCCTATTGGTCCAGAAGAACATGTGACCACTCGGTGAGTAACTTTAAGTCAGATTTTGACTGTATTTCATCAATATTTATACAAAATTAAGAACGGAACGAGTGGTGTGATGTGGAATGGTCACAGACCGACACCGAGTGGTCGGATTTTAATTGCCGTGCGTTTGATGTGTTTTGTGTGCTCGGACCTCGATCCAGTACCAGAGTTGGCATAGGCAACAATAAGGCACCAGAAATTACCTGCAGAAGCGAGGGAAAAAATGACTCCCCCCAGCGTTTCGCACGTAAACTCATCTATTGGTAATTTGTGTCCATATCGCCCAACACATATACTGCAATATATACTGCACATGCATTTCACTACTATGTTGGCGTTAGCCCAAGTTCCCTCCACCTCAACCTCCCGCCCCATCCCCGTCCAGCCGTCGTCTACCTCCATCCAAACCCTGTGTGCACTCATCAGGGGGAAACGACGGCTGTAATCTGGACTCAGATGAAAAGCTTCACAGCACATTGCACATCCGACACACACACACACACACGCACACACGCACACACGCACACAGCTACCGGAGAGCCGAGGCCAGACAGTCTGTGTGTCGGCCAGTTATGTAATAATCTCGGGATGGATGGTTTGTGAAATGCTTTTGCACTGGCTGATTTGTGTTTTGTTTTTTGTTTAATGTATACAGTGGGGCTGTAAAGTATTTCAATAGTTGATTAGTAGCCGAGTATTGAAACAATTAATCGACTAAATCGGTTGGATAATTTTTCCATTAAAATACTCACAGCGAGCAACAGCTACGAGAAATGAATCTTGTCAACTTGAAATCTAGTCAGACTAGTTTTTTTTCTTAACCAACAAATGTACAAAGATTAAGTTACTTCCTCTGACACAAACTAATAACATGTAATTTAAACCATAATATTTTCATGGTTTTATTCATATTCATGTTTTTTTAATCAATTGTGCCCATATTTCATATTTTCGGAAATTATGGATTAATATAAAATTGTGTCAATAAATGGGGGAAACATCAGCACGAAACTGCCGGCAATAGCGATGATTGAATTCTTTGTCGATTATTGATTATTAGATTAGGTGTCGATTAATTTTATAATCAATTAGTCACCGATTAAATCGACCAATTGTTGCACCCCAGTATACAGCGACAAGGGCTCTAAAAGTGTATAATGTCTATTAGAGCTGATCAAGATGGCCTGAAATAACGCCAGGTTGGGTTTACTATTGTTATGGATATGTGACTTGTAGAGTCACGCTTCCATTGTTCTGATTGGCTAGGTGTGACATCATTGGATGTCCCCTCCCATCTATAAATCAGTGATTCTTCCTGATGTGTGGTTGTTGGCCAGGTTTCCTGCTTAGCTCATAGCTTACCTTAGCTAGCCGATACCCAGCTAATGTCGAGTATAGCTTAATAAATGAACCCTCTAGACATATTCCTGTGTCAAGACTGGTCATTTCCTATACGCGGACACCTTATCTGAGCTGCCATTACAATGGTGTCAGAAGTGCCATTACACTATTTAATGCACGCTTCAATCAAATGATTTTCAACAAATTATTTCCTTTAATCTGCAGCTGTTGATCTCAGTCTGAAATCGTATGGCATCAAATAAATGTAGAACAAACTAAAAGATATGAAAGAGGACACGATGAGCGCTATTTCTGAGTGTGGATGTGTTTAACTTTATAATGTGCATCATGAGCAGCGATGGGCAGCAACACATTACATTTACACAGTTACAATTTTTGTGTGTACTTTATTTTTGGAGTACATTTTTCACAAGTTACGTTCTACTTTACTCGAGTAAATTTGAGGTGAGATGTCAGCAATTCTCTACTCGTTACATTAACTTGACCTTTAGCGACACCCGTTGGGAACTGTTGGCACATGAGTTGGCGTCATATCTCTCTCTCTCTCTCTCTCTCTCTCTCTCTGTCTCTCTCTCTCTCTCTATCTCTCTCTCTCTCTGGCCCGCGCTCTCGCTCCATCTCTCTCGGTCTCTCTCTTTGAAGAAATTGTACTAATTTATTTTTTCTGAAAGTTACTCAGTACTTTTGCAACTTTTTGTGGAGTACTATTTGGATGACTACTTTTTACTTCTACTTGAGTAATATTTTGCTGAGGTAACAAGACTTTTACTTAATTAATTTTTATGGCTACTCTGCCAATATCTGATCATGCGGGAGTGACTTTAACATGAGTGTGTATTTCTAAAACATATGTACACATATGTATGATCATATTCACAGCATGAGCCCCGGGAGAGGGAAGTGTTCCCTTCATGGAAGCAGCTGTGTGCAACCATTCCTTCCATCTTGGTCCCAGAAGAATTTCTTTTTTTTTAATTTTCCAAACATTCTCAGAGCATTTGGTCTATAGGCTCGCCCTCTCCGACCCCTGACCTTGACCTCTAGCTGTTTACTTAGCTTTTATTGGCTTGTTACAAATCATCGTTTCGTTTCAAAGAACAGAAATCAGCGGCCATCCGGCCTTTCCGATGTAATGTCACACACCCCTTCAGCTATTTGAGGCAACATGGCCAAGGTCATCACAAAAAGCTGTAAAATATCTGGGACTGGCCCCATCGCCAGGCCGGCCGCATACAGTCTTGTTGCTGTGGCTTTGATCACAGCACACGCAACGCTGTGAGATCGCTTCCCCTCACTGCACGTCAGCGTCCCTGCTCTCTCATCCCCCTTTCAAACGAATGCTGTAAATAAAATGAGAAAATGGCGCTTTCTCAGAAAAAAATAATATTAACTAGAAGCGCTCAGATTGCTGACCGTGTGGCAACCCATTATCAATGCAAGTGCTCGATTAGCCCGATTGCGATTGACCATGACACCACGGTAAATGCCCAGCGATCTATCGCTAAGTTGGTGATCGGTAAGTATGATTATGTTACTTATCAGCCACAGAAATGCACAAAAATGTAATCAATTGTTCTGTGTGTCATTTCCAACAACTACAAAATGTCATCCATATCCGTGCACAACTTTTTCAGTTATCTTGGGGACAGACAAACCAACCAACCAAAGCAACATAAAACATCTTTCTGTAGAGTCCACAGTAGGCCAGGGACCATTCATGCAAAGCACTTGATCATAAATCACGATCATGAGCCAACACAATTTGCTAATCATCCATATTTTCTAAATATTGTATGATCGTTCCTTTTTTTTTTTTTAAAGGCGGAACATGCCGATTCCGAGAAGACTAAAGGCCGATTTATGCTTCTGCAACCGTCATATCTGCATATAAATCTAAATATATAAATAAAAACCGGGAAACTGATGTGCATCACCACAGCGAATTTGGTGTATACGGTTGCAGAAGTGTAATCTGGCCTTAAGATTGAAAAGCGCTCATGAGTGCACCTCAGCGGATCTGGCTGATGTACGCCGGTTGGCAAGCTGACCGCATGTACAGGACGCAGCTTTTAGCTGCATCCAACTGGCGGGTGTCAGAGATGCAGACTCGAGTCAAAAGACTCGACTCGCGAGTCACTCGAATCACCAAAAAGAGGACTCGAGACTCGACTCGGACGCGCGCCCTAAAGACTCGGACTCGACTCGGTAATCTAGGCCAATGACTCTCGACTCTTGACGAGTATTTCACGAGTCTTTCCCGGCTTGCTTTCCATCCATGCGTGCAAAGGCATGCTCGGACAAGTGTGGATCACCGTTAAACAACTCACGTACCTCAGCCCATCATGGCAGCGACCACCGCAGGTTCTCCAGCAACAGGCACAGCAAGCCTCGAAACTACTGCTGCTATTCCACCATCGTCCACAAACTTCAACTTGCCCTTCATAATCCAGTATAACTATAGAGGCTTTACACAAAATGGTGCGCAACGAAAGGCCAACTGTTAACACTGTGGTTCCACAACGTCCAACTTCCTCCGTCACTTCACAAACAAGCATAAAGAAAGGTGAGTCACTATTGCTTGTCGCTCTGCCCGATGGATAATCATTTTCTGCCTACCGCCACCAACTATCTTGGAATTAATGAATGAATGGACTGGGTTGAACTAACCATTCTGTGTGCGATATATGCATGTAGTCAAATCTAGTTCTGCATTCAATTCCAAGCGATTAGAGCTACATCTTTAAAAATTTTTAAGATGTGCGCCTATTTATACAAAGCCAAAAAGTGCTGTGCCTAATGCCCCAGGCCATGGTTAAAGTGCATTAACTGACAATTAACTTAATAGACTGTACCACAGACACACGAAGGCCTTCCACCGAGCTCATTTCAGGGAACATCGCAGCTCTTCTGTGGTGTGGAGTTACATTCTGTTTTACAGCAGCTGGAAATGAAATGGCACAGATCCGTGTCCGTTGCAAAGCATTCATTTGCACATTTGGGGCATCATTAAACCATCATTAAATGAATTAAAGCTCCATTGGGCCGTTTTCGCAAATGGCCGACATGATAATATGCAGATTTCAAATAGACAAGTACTGATAATACTAATAATGATGATTTAAAAAGGAAAACCGAAGTGCTGACTCTGTGGCGCAGTAAGATAAGATGAGATACTTTATTTTGTCACACATACATACATGGAATGTGAAATTCTTCCTCCGCATTTAACCCATTCGTGAGGGTGCAGCGTCCAACTACAGATTCTGAGCCAGTACCTTCGCCAGGAGCACTGACTGGAGCACGTCGCGATTTTTCCTCTCCTCGCCAAATTTTCGGCAACTTCTAGCCTTTTATTATATGCCAATTATTACTGTGCTTCAATCAGCCATCTACCAAACTGTGTATTCTGTAGTCTCTCTATAAAACTCTGACTCTTGTATAGGATCTTTGCAGTGTGTGTGCCGAGACAGTCCATGCCAGAACGCTCTGTCATACTGCCCTTGGTTGTATTAAACCAAGTCACATACTTTGTTAATCTCTGTAAACAAATTGTCTTTGCCATACTATAATTAAACCCTGCTATAGACGAGTTTGGTGGGTATTTCCGGTCTCTGAACGTCACGTCTGGGGCCATTTGTTTAGACGTGTTTTGGACTATTTTACAACATGTCTATTCGGTGGGGACACACACCTACCTGTTATTTTAAAAGGATGGTGGTAACTTGTGGTGTGCTATTCGACACCCAAATGCTCCTTTGCGGATCTGTGACCCACAAATGCATGATTTAATAATCAGTGCAACTCGTTCAATTTTCTCATTCCTTTTGGAATAACTAGTAGAAGCAGCCAGCCTATTGGTCTAGAAGAACATGTGACCACTCGGTGAGTAACTTTAAGCCAGATTTTGACTGTATTTCATCAATTATTTATACACAATTATGAACGGAGGGGGTGGGGTGATGTGTAACTGGTCACAGAGCGACATCTAGTGGTCGGATTTTGTGTGTTTTGTGTGCTCGGACCTCGGTCCAGTACCAGAGTCAGCATAGGAAACAATAAGGCACCAGAAGTGACCTTAAGAGCGGGGGGGACAAAATGACTCCCATCAGTGTTTTGCACGTAAACTCGTCTATTGTCATATCATATTGAATGGAGTACGTTGAACCGAGAAAACTATTCTGTACCTTAAAAAAAAGGAGGGCCGGGGTCCGCGTTGGCCGAGTGGTTATGGACACCGCACCCAACGCGACCCCATTCATGTTAGTGCCTACCGCAGCGTCCACAGTGTCGCGAGTTCGACTCTGCTCGTCAACTTGTCTGCAATGTCTACCCCGATCTCTTCAACCCAGTTTCCGACTATTCCTATCCAATAAAGATGGAAAAACGGCGCTGGCGCCGGAAAAAATAGCGTAAAAAAAAAAAAAAAAGGAGGGCCGGCCTAACATAGTCTTGGTGCTGTGGCTTGCCGCGGCACAGCATAAAAACAATCATTTCCACATTTGGGCTTCATTAAAATGGGTTAAATGAATATGAATGCATGAAAATATGCAGATTTCAAATAGATGAGGTTGTTTATCCGAATCTCTGCATTATTCAAAACGTCATTTGCTCACTCAAGGAGAGACATAATGGCCTATACGATAGGGGTGCAGCAATTAGTCGATTAATTGATGACTAGTCAATTATGAAATGAATTGACAACTAATGCAATAATCGATGAACCGCCAAGGAATTGAATCATTGTTATTTTTAGCAGTTCTGCCGAAACCACCGCCTATTGATCTACACAAATTCAATATCACGAGATCATTTCTGAAAATTTAAAATATGATTAATGTTATGTTAAAAGAATTAATATGAAGAAAACCATCAAAATAAATGAATTCATCATGATTTTGTGCAAAGTAATTAACTTTGTACATCTGTTTGCGAACATGAACCAATTTTAAGATGACACGATTCAGTCCCGCTAACCGTCTTTGTAGATCCATATGGTCTTGCTTCATGCCTCATGTTGCAATGAAATATCCATTTTCTCTTGTCTCTTGTATCATGTTGCAACGTTTGACGGCTCTGCACTCTGTCCTTAAAGAAAATTCACCCATTCATTCATTCCTGTGTCCCCTGTGGATATTTTTAGGACGAGTACAAATATCGAACGTCGATTAATAGACTAATCGTTTCAATAATCAGCCACGGTCCCAACCATACGATGGTGGGGACTTGATAACTGGCTGGCTTCTAGCATGTATTGTTGATCCTGGCTGGCTTCTAGCATGTATTGTTGATCCATTCCTGTCAAAATTATTATTATTATTATTATTATTATTATTATTATTATTATTATTAACATCAGCAGCTCTAGCAAATTTAACAATGATTTGGCAGGAAAAGAATATTTCCACCAGCTCAAAGATCAGGCTGATGCTCACTCATGACATCAATCTGTACGCTTGTGAGACATGGACCCTAACAGAAATAGAAGAATTCAGGTCACATAGATACAGAGATGTTTCTGCAGGCTCCTCTGCATCTTGTTTAAGCCTCGTCGCTCGGCGGCGGAGAGCAGAACTCGCGCTGCATGCGCCGCTATTCCCGGAGCCTCATGTATAAAATTGTAAATGTCAAAATGTGGCAAATTCAACATTACCATCAGCATCACACATACACCAATCAAGATCAATAAAGCGTGTAATGTACACCATTTTCCCTCTCCCTTCCTCTGTTAAATAACCCGACTAATCGTCTCCCTCTACTCGGTAGAGTGTTAATTCAACACTGTTCTGTGCATAGATCCCGCTCGATATTAGAGTTGAATTTAACTCTTTGGGTGTTGACAAAAGAGCATAGACCGCAGCACTGTCTATTCTACTCTGACCTACATTCATGTCAAAATAATATATGTAAAATATACAAAGACTTTTTTTTTTGGGG